>JAQIUQ010000512.1:0-185460 GCA_030378365.1 Hybognathus amarus
TGTTCTGATGTTCCCAGTTTGTCCGTTCCAGTTGTCTGTCAGCGTCAATATGGCTTCAGCAGTGCAGATTCTGGTCTACAGCGTTCTTCCCGGTGAGATTTAGTTGCTGCTCCAATGTGCCATTTTGACACTGATATGTGTTTACAGAACCATGTACTGAATGATGTGGCTATTTTTCGAATTTGGGAATGTGGTATGTGTGTGTCCTACAGATGTGTTGGTCCTTGTTCCAGGTCTCTGCAGTTTCTCCTAGCTGTTCCTGAGAGGGGAAATGTTCTGATGGTTCCTGCTCAAGCAGGATCTCTGTGTAGCCTCAGTGCTGTAGGTTCATTCATTAAAAACCAACACATTATGACTTTAGTCTTCTTTTAGGTCTTCTTTTTATGATCTTTTAATGTAAGCGGAGGACGGAGCTGGAAGCTGGGTGTTGTGTTCGGAGGACTGGAGGCCGAAGGACTGGAGGCCGGAGGACTGGAGGCCGGAGGACTGGAGGCCGGAGGCTGAGCGGAGGACTGGAGGCCAGAGACTGGAGGCCGGAGGACAGAAGCGAGGATTATATTTCGAGATTCAATGAAGACATTCCATCCATGCCATCCATCCATCCATTCCATCCATCCATCCATCCATCCATCCATCCAGTCCATCCATCCATCCATCCATCCATCCATCCATCCATCCATCCATCCATCCATCCATTCCATCCATTCCATCCATCCATCCATCCATCCATCCATCCATCCATCCATCCATCCATCCATCCATCCATCCATCCATCCATCCATCCATCCATCCATCCATCCATCCATTCCATCCATCCATCCATCCATCCATCCATCCATCCATCCATTCCATCCATCCATCCATCCATCCATTCCATCCATCCATTCCATCCATCCATCCATCCATCCATCCATTCCATCCATCCATTCCATCCATCCATCCATCCATCCATCCATCCATCCATCCATCCATCCATCCATCCATCCATCCATCCATCCATCCATCCATCCATCCATCCATCCATCCATCCATCCATCCATCCATTCCATTCCATTCCATCCATTCCATTCCATCCATTCCATCCATTCCATCCATTCCATCCATCCATCCATTCCATCCATCCATCCATCCATCCATCCATCCATCCATCCATCCATCCATCCATCCATCCATCCATCCATCCATCCATCCATCCATCCATCCATCCATCCATCCATCCATCCATCCATCCATCCATCCATCCATCCATTCCATTCCATCCATCCATCCATCCATCCATCCATCCATCCATCCATCCATCCATCCATCCATCCATCCATCCATCCATCCATCCATCCATCCATCCATCCATCCATCCATCCATCCATCCATCCATCCATCCATCCATCCATCCATCCATCCATCCATCCATCCATTCCATCCATCCATCCATCCATCCATCCATCCATCCATCCATTCCATCCATCCATCCATCCATCCATCCATCCATCCATCCATCCATCCATCCATCCATCCATCCATCCATCCATCATCCATTCCATCCATCCATCCATCCATCCATTCCATCCATCCATCCATCCATCCATCCATCCATCCATCCATTCCATCCATCCATCCATCCATCCATCCATCCATCCATCCATCCATCCATCCATTCCATCCATCCATCCATCCATCCATCCATCCATCCATCCATTCCATTCCATTCCATCCATCCATCCATCCATCCATCCATCCATCCATTCCATCCATCCATCCATCCATCCATCCATCCATCCATCCATCCATCCATCCATCCATCCATCCATCCATCCATCCAGTTAAGGACCCATGGCGCCCGCCCTTGCTCCCCTTTTCAGTGTGGCCTCGGGCGGGCGCCATGGTCCCCATGGCGCCCGCCCTTGCTCCCCTTTCAGTGTGGCCTCGCGGCGGGCGCCATGGTCCCCATGGCGCCCGCCCTTGCTCCCCTTTCAGTGTGGCCTCGGGCGGGCGCCACTGGTCCCCGAAAATGGAAATTCGGAGATATACATCTTGTTCGGCTTGAGCCAGGGATCGCAGTGATGCGAAAATCGTGATTCTAGCTCAAACGGTCTAGGAGTTATGCGCAATTTACTTTTCGATTTTCTGACCGTCCCCCCAGGGGGCCATGTGGAGGAGTGGGAGGAGTTGGATCTGGATCCGACTCCTCCCATGTGGAGGAGTGGGAGGAGTGGGATCTGGATCCGACTCCTCCCATGTGGAGGAGTGGGAGGAGTGGGATCTGGATCCAACTCCTCCCTGTGGATTTCATGTTCTGCACACCACTTTACCATGGAAGCTTGTTTCTTTTTTCTTGAAAATGGAAAAAAAATGTAAGCCCTCCAGTCTGCTTCTGTTTTTGTGCAAAAAAAACAAAAGGGGTAACACTGTCTTTTTTTTGTGCAAAAAAAAAAAGTTTCTCCACTTTTCTTGAAACTCTGGATTCTGATAGAGGGCCATAGGACTTAGACCTGAGTGCAAAAATGGAGGCTCTAGACCCTTCCAGAGCTGAGATACTGAGATCACACGTAGCATTTATGCCATTTTAAATATCTCAATATCTCAGCTCTGGAAGGGTCTAGAGCCTCCATTTTGCACTCAGATCTAAGTCACATGGCCCTCTATCAGAATCCAGAGTATCAAGAAGATTTGAGAAACTTTTTTTCGCACAAAAAAAACATAAGGGGTACCACTGTCGTTTTTTTTTTTTTGTGCAAAAAAAAAAGTTTCTCCAATTTTCTTGAAACTCTGGATTCTGATAGAGGGCCATAGGACTTAGACCTGAGTGCAAAAATGGAGGTTTTAGACCCTTCCAGAGCTGAGATATTGAGATCCCACGTAGCATTTATGCCATTATAAATATCTCAATATCTCAGCTCCGGAAGGTCTGGCAGAGCCTCCATTTTTGCACTCAGATCTAAGTCACATGGCCCTCTAGTTCCTTTAAAAAAAAAAAAAAACTGAACATGAACTAGTTCATTATCATCTGTGTGAACTGAACTTTGAGCTAGTTCTTTTTAAGGATGAACTGGCACAACACTGCTTACAATTGCTATATATGTCAGAGGTCGCACACCTCTGGAGCAACTATGGGTTAAGTGTCTTGATCAGGGACACATTGGTGTCTCACAGTGGATTCGAACCCGGGTCTCTCATACCAAAGGCATGTGTCTTATCCACTGTGCCAGTATTTTATATGCTTTTTAAGCACTTAAAACTGCAGTTTTTTTCTTTTAA
This sequence comes from Hybognathus amarus, assembly GCA_030378365.1. Taxonomy (NCBI): domain Eukaryota; kingdom Metazoa; phylum Chordata; class Actinopteri; order Cypriniformes; family Leuciscidae; genus Hybognathus; species Hybognathus amarus. The sequence continues at coordinate 3,256 of JAQIUQ010000512.1, forward strand.
ACATCAACATCTCATACATTCCCTACTCATGGGATAGAAGTGTCCATCATATGCGCACTTGATAGTCTCTGCCAGAATTCAGTAGGTCTATCCGGGTACTTTTTTGCCTACTCTCTTTTATGAGACTACTGTGGATTCAAGAGATACTTCTTCTGTCACTCTTTTTCACCTTCTATATAGCAGAGAAGCAAGAATGCAAGACAAATTGCTTTTAGATGAAGCCATGGAGTTTTTTTTTTTTTTCTTGCCAGTCACCAGTTCATTTTGGGCTTTGAGGGTTGATGTTATGTAAAGCTGCTTGAAACAATGTGCATACAAATTACAATGTATTGTTACATCATGCTCAAAACTGGATGGTAAGTCCCAAACTTGATAAAAAAAAGTTTTATTCATAAAAAAAAGTCAAAAGGTCATGTATTGCCACACATTTAGCTGGACAAGAAATTCACTACTCAATATCTGCTCGAATTTCAAAACCAGAAACCTAAATTGATCAAGTCCACAAAAGCATAACGAATCCCACAGCATGTATCATCCTCAGTGATCTTTCATCTACGTCGTCCTCCCCCATCCAGTACTCTCTACCCTTGCAGGAGTTTGATGTTTTCTCTGGAGGCTTCGGCTAGACTCCTGTCGGCTCTACGAATCTCCAGGCTGGTCTTACCTCTTTGCCGCTTTTCTCTAATATCTTAGATACTCCAGCTCTGCAACTGCAACATGAAACACTGAATGTTTAGTTCACATGATTCAGAACTGCGGACTCATTTTAATGTACAGTATGTTCAGGGTTTAATTATAGCCCATCCACTGAGCTGTTCAATAGGAGCTGCAAAGGTAAGTGAAGTCACACTCACACTCGGTCTCGTGTTTGTAAGCACCCAACGTCAGCTGTCTGGTGGTGTTCAGAAGTTGCTACATCAGTGGCTGTCAGGTCTTGAATATCTGCAAAAACCCAGGTTTTAGGCTTTATGATTGTATTATTACTATAATGTCATGTTGTTGTGCTGTTCTGATCAAATTCACACCATCTCGTTGTAGAACTTGGACACAGGCTGTCTTCTTTGGCATCGCGCTGGAGTCTGACTGGAACAGCTTCAGCAGATGATACAGGGTGACCTGAAGAAAAAGCACCACAACATGGAACTTTTGCTTTATCTCATTTAATCAGAAGGTACAGTAATGCAGGAGTCCAGTAGAAATGTTTAAAATAAAAACTGTGTACATTTTGGTAACACTTAATTTACGTGTAGTTTCTATAGTCGATCATGCATCTTGGTAGAATTACATCCAACTTAACTCCTACTTTAAATTCTATTTGTAACGTACTTGTAGTTAATTACTATTACTTGAATATTTTCATATTTCTGTATTCCAAATTTGATACATTAGTATCATACGATTAATTTATGCAAATTGTAAGTGCTGTGAAAATGCATTGACAGGTGCTCTTCAAAAATATAAGTGTAGAGCCATGTGTTTAACTTCATAGGCCTACTTGGCTTTTAGTGTTTGGTTTGTATTATGTATAAAGTAAAAATAAGGTAGCTGAAGGTCCGTTTTGTCTTCAAATTCAATTTTCAGACCATAAAACCAAATGAAAAATGGAAACCAGACATTCATTTTTCTTGTTTTTCCAGTTACATTATCATGTACTTTTTTCTCCTGTTTTTCAATTTTACTTGCGCTAAATTAATAAATGAAATAAATGAAATCTAAATGATTTTTTAATTTTCGTCTTGTAATTTGCGCGTGAGCAGTTGCATCAATGAATTATTTCATTGATGCAACTGCTTTATTTACACTGCATGCACGTTTAAGAGAGAAGTTTTAAAAGGTGGAATTCTGTTTATTTTTAATGATGAATACCATCCGGAAATGACAGTGTCAATAAAGTAAAATCAAAGTCATGTGAAATACTATTTCCTACATTGAATAAACTAAATACAAAAATTAAAAAAAAAAAACATGAAAAGACAAACAAAGCAGTGACAAACTAAAGTTAAACAAAAATGTGAAAATGTTTTCATATAGATACACATTTAGCAGCTTTGTGATGATCACATGTAGGCTATACATAGTTCCCACATGACGTCACGACATACGGGCATTTGCCGAGCCGGCGCCATTGCTGCGGGGAAAACATTCAGAAGAAACAATACGAGTTGAATGAAGTGAAATGAGTTTCAGTGCTATATAGTGAAAATGTTCATCCCTGCTGGGTCAATGGATGATAAAATGGTGCCAAGAGTGGGTGAGATGGCGATTTGCCTACACCGTCATATGGGCTCCATGGATGTGGAGAAGACTCAGCTTTTGTCCGAACAACAACAAGGAGATTATGGCTGGCGGGGTAGAGGAAAGGAACGTCACTCAAAACACAAGAATTTTTTGTTTGGCAGAAGCAGCAATGTATATTTTTAATTGAGATGCTAAACATGTACAAGTTAACACATTGCAGTTTGAAAAATGTCCTGTATGGAACAAAATGAGGTGCAGAACACAGAACAACCTTGTTCGGTGTTGTAATCTTCATCAGCATTGCGATACTCAGATTATGTCCCTCTGCCGCGTGATGGTTCCACGTTACATTGGTGATACATGCACACGAGTTATTTCTTTGTGTAGTAGTGCACCAAACCATGACACCCACAGAGCATGCATATTGAATTCACAGGAAAGCACCGGTGACTGTTCAGGGGAACATGAATTCAAGTTGTGTTCAGACTATGGCTTTTGATTAGCATCATGCCTCTTCGCTATTATAAGTTACTTTCCATTGATTGCACTTGAGCAAACATCACCGAACCAACCCCACGTCAATCTGATCAGTACACCTCCAGTGATTTCCAGACTCGGAATTGCTCACAATGTGTAAAAACTCCTCACCAATACCAGATAATGCTACACATGAAAATACTGTATCTGAAGCAAAGCTGCATAATCATTGCTCAGTGCTTCCTTCGATTACTGCATACGGATCCACACCATTTATGAATGAAATTTTCTCTCTGTCTTTTTTTAATAGTCTCTCTTATAATATATATTTCACTTTTGTCTTTTCATGATTTGCATAATAATATAAACAAAAATAAATATTTGTTTGTAAAACAACATTCTCTCTGATAAAACTTTGTAAAAACCTATGGTAAGACACAGCGGTTTGCCCTAGAAAATAATATGGCGTCTCCAGAGGAGGTAATGACATTAATTAGCCTGCGGGAACTATGTATAGCAGGATAGGCTAACGTTAGATAACCCTCTTTATTCTATATCTAGATTTATGAAACATTGTATTATTCTAATGTCAGCCTATGAGACATCGTTATATTGTTGTGTGAGATGTAAAGAAAAACCTCAGGACAGGTTAATCACTTTTGGGGGCTGGTGTCACGGAGTATAAAAATGTGAGTGGTTTGTTTTGCCAGGTATGCGTCACAGTGGGTCCTGCTCATTGTAAACTCAAGGTGGTGAGTAATGGTAATAGTGTTGGGTTTGATTGAGATGTGTACATTAGCATGTTTGTGGGTGGCAGGAGAGTTGAATACATTCTCTGGTTTCTCTCTGGTGTGCACTGGCCCTTGCGATAGCTGCCAGGTAAGTTTCCATATTTAAAGAGTTTCTTGGTTAACGGAGACTGAATTGCTTGTTGCTGAAATTGTATGTTTTCAGTTTGTTTCCTAAGGGGCTGGCATATTCTCATGAGGTGAGTGAAGAAGATGTGTAGTTAAGTGCTGCAAATCTCCTGGGGTATGTATGATTTTAAGTTAGTTCATTTGTTCTAATTCTAAAGCCCTATGGAGTGCCAAAGTTACGGACGTCACTCTGTAGGCCAAAACACGGAAGTGAGCTAGCATTTTAGCATTCCGATCCTCGCTCTATAAAGCCTATGGGGTTTTTGAATGGGTTTTTGCTAAATCGCCTGAAATAAGGTCTGTGGTGAACAGAGCCTCTAAATATTTTCACGTTTTGATATATGACATAGAAAACTCATTTATAACCTGCTGTGGTTCTAATTTATAAATCTTCCTCTTTGTTCAAGGGAAGGTCTTCAGAGCGACTGAAGAGCAAAATCATGTTCAGCCGTTACCTTTGACCTTCATACCAAACAGACAAACTTATTTACAATCCAGGACAAACAGGTGAGCTGTGAATGACCCTTGGTTGAAGCTATCATCTTCAAATGCATTATGCAATATATGTGAGTTTGTTGGTGTCTTTGCAGTTAATTTCAGAGTTGTCTCCATGGATCCCAAATTTGAGTCCTGTGGCAAGTGAATGATGCTTTATTTTCTTGTCTTGTGGTTGTTCAGTACTTTATTTTGTTCTGATGTTTCCCAGTTTGTCCGTTCCAGTTGTCTGTCAGCGTCAATATGGCTCCAGCAGTGCAGATTCTGGTCTACAGCGTTCTCCCGGTAAGAATTTAGTTGCTGCTAATGTGCCGTTTGACACTGATATGTGTTTCCAGAACCATGTACTGTATGATGTGGCTATTTTTCAATTTGGGAATGCTGGTGGTGTGTGTGTGTGTGTCCTACAGCGTGTTGGTCCTTGTTCCAGGCATCTCTGCAGTTTTCTCCAGCTGTTCCTGCGGAGGGAAATGTTCTGATGGTTCCTGCTCAAGCAGGATCTCTGTGTAGCCTCAGTGCTTTAGATTCATTCTTTAAAAACCAACACATTATGACTTTAGTCTTCTTTTTAGGTCTTCTTTTTAATGTGACGGACGGAAATAAGATATTTTGTTTCGGAGGACTGGAGGCCGGAGGACTGGAGGCCGGAGGACTGGAGGCCGGAGGACTGGAGGCCGGAGGACTGAAGGCCGAAGATGGAAAAATTTTTTTATTTATTAATCCAGATTCCATCCATCCATCCATCCATCCATCCATCCATCCATCCATCCATCCATCCATCCATCCATCCATCCATCCATCCATCCATCCATCCATCCATCCATCCATCCATCCATCCATCCATCCATCCATCCATTCCATCCATCCATCCATCCATCCATCCATCCATCCATCCATCCATCCATCCATCCATCCATCCATCCATCCATCCATCCATCCATCCATCCATCCATCCATCCATCCATCCATCCATCCATCCATCCATCCATCCATCCATCCATCCATCCATCCATCCATCCATCCATCCATCCATCCATCCATTCCATTCCATCCATCCATCCATCCATCCATCCATCCATCCATCCATCCATCCATCCATCCATCCATCCATCCATCCATCCATCCATCCATCCATCCATCCATCCATCCATCCATCCATCCATCCATCCATCCATCCATCCATCCATCCATCCATCCATCCATCCATCCATCCATCCATCCATCCATCCATCCATCCATCCATCCATCCATCCATCCATCCATCCATCCATCCATCCATCCATCCATCCATCCATCCATCCATCCATCCATCCATCCATCCATCCATCCATCCATCCATCCATCCATCCATCCATCCATCCATCCATCCATCCATCCATCCATCCATCCATCCATCCATCCATCCATCCATCCATCCATCCATCCATCCATCCATCCATCCATCCATCCATCCATCCATCCATCCATCCATCCATCCATCCATCCATCCGGTTTTGAGGACCCATGGCGCCCGCCCTTGCTCCCCTTTCAGTGTGGCCTCGGGCGGGCGCCATGGTCCCCATGGCACCCGCCCTTGCTCCCCTTTCAGTGTGGCCTCGGGCGGGCGCCATGGTGCCCCATGGCGCCCGCCCTTGCTCCCCCTTCAGTGTGGCCTCGGGCGGGGCGCCATGGTCCCCATGGCGCCCGCCCTTGCTCCCCTTTCAGTGTGGCCTCGGCGCGGGCGCCATGGTCCCCATGGCGCCCGCCCTTGCTCCCCTTTCAGTGTGGCCTCGGGCGGGCGCCATGGTCCCCATGGCGCCCGCCCTTGCTCCCCTTTCAGTGTGGCCTCGGGCGGGCGCCATGGTCCCCATGGCGCCCGCCCTTGCTCCCCTTTCAGTGTGGCCTCGGGCGGGCGCCATGGTCCCCATGGCGCCCGCCCTTGCTCCCCTTTCAGTGTGGCCTCGGGCGGGCGCCATGGTCCCCATGGCGCCCGCCCTTGCTCCCCTTTCAGTGTGGCCTCGGGCGGGCGCCATGGTCCCCATGGCGCCCGCCCTTGCTCCCCTTTCAGTGTGGCCTCGGGCGGGCGCCATGGTCCCCATGGCGCCCGCCCTTGCTCCCCTTTCAGTGTGGCCTCGGGCGGGCGCCATGGTCCCCATGGCGCCCGCCCTTGCTCCCCTTTCAGTGTGGCCTCGGGCGGGCGCCATGGTCCCCATGGCGCCCGCCCTTGCTCCCCTTTCAGTGTGGCCTCGGGCGGGCGCCATGGTCCCCATGGCGCCCGCCCTTGCTCCCCTTTCAGTGTGGCCTCGGGCGGGCGCCATGGTCCCCATGGCGCCCGCCCTTGCTCCCCTTTCAGTGTGGCCTCGGGCGGGCGCCATGGTCCCCATGGCGCCCGCCCTTGCTCCCCTTTCAGTGTGGCCTCGGGCGGGCGCCATGGTCCCCATGGCGCCCGCCCTTGCTCCCCTTTCAGTGTGGCCTCGGGCGGGCGCCATGGTCCCCGAAATGGAAATCGGAGATATACATCTTGTTCGGCTTGAGCCAGGGATCGCAGTGATGCGAAAATCGTGATTCTAGCTCAAACGGTCTAGGAGTTATGCGCAATTTAGTACTTTTAGATTTTTACCATTTATTTTTAAAATCAAAAATTTTTTACCATTTTTTCCATGTGGAGGAGTGGGAGGAGTTGGATCTGGATCCGACTCCTCCCATGTGGAGGAGTGGGAGGAGTTGGATCTGGATCCGACTCCTCCCATGTGGAGGAGTGGGAGGAGTTGGATCTGGATCCGACTCCTCCCTGTGGATTTCATGTTCTGCACACCACTTTACCATGGAAGCTTGTTTCTTTTTTCTTGAAAATGGAAAAAAAATGTAAGCCCTCCAGTCTGCTTCTGTTTTAAAGTCCCTGTAAAGTCAAAATTAAGTATGTGTTCTGAGTTTGTCACACCACAGAAAAATGTGTTATTAGCCACCCAGCCAAATTTGAATGATAAAAAAAGCTGACAAGTACATAAAATAAGCTATCAAAATCTTGAAAAAATTAGCAGTTACCTCTGTTCTCAAACGCTGTGGGCGTGTCTGCTGGCTGCGTGGAAGCCACGCCCACTCGCATGAAAGCTGTCGACGGTGATATTAGCTGATACCAGAGCCCTGTTTAACGGTCTAATTGCACATTTCAGTACTTCACAGTTCTCAGGCTTTGTAATATGTTTTAGCAATACATATATAATATTTATAATGTGTTTAGAACTTTTTTTGTAGAATTGCCTTAGGGACCTAAGTCTTATCTCTCTGATTCAGATACATAATTTTTATTTCATATGGGTCATTCTACAGAAATGTTCATTTTTCTGTCCCTAGCCTTTTACAGAAATACTTTAAAAATACTTTTTAGGCTTACAAGTTCTTTATATTTTAAAATGAAAATAATTGAATTGCCAATTGTAATATACATTTTAAGTGTCAAATGAGTTTAAAATCATTCAAAATATATTTAATATATTTAATATATTTTTCTGTGTGTTAGTCTCCTCCTGTTATGTCTTTCTGCAATAATAAATAAATAAATAAAAAAGCTTGTTTCTTTTTTCATTAATGCAGGCAAAATCAAAGGGCAAAATGCATAATCACATAAAATCCCTCAAAAAAACGAACAGAGCACAACTCTGTAAGAATGAAGCAAATTAATTACAAGAAAGAAAGACAGAAAACGATGATGTAAAAAGTCAAAATTATGACATGGAAGATTCAAAATTATGAAATGAAAACAAATACGCTGCCATGCCATGTGGAGGAGTGGCACTTTTGTGTTGCCTTGTGTGCTGCCATGGTCCACTGGGGACCAATGGATGGTAAAGAGGTTCGCCTTGTGCGCTGAAAGGTGCCACTTTCGTCACTAGCTTTTGTTACTGAATGTGATTTTTTTTTTTTTTTATGTGATGGTCGGAAGGACGGAAGTCCGTCTGTCTGTCCGGACTTAGCTGGAGGACACTAAAAAGCTGAAGAGAACTGTGGTGACAGTCAGGGGGATGGCTGGCAGGGGGATTTTGGAGTGGCAGTGATTTGCAGCTGGTAATGGATGGTAAAGAGGTTCGATTGAGTAAGATAGTGGCCTATCTTAAAAAGCATTTAACAAATGAACGTGAACTAGTTCATTTTTAGATATGTGAACTTAGTTCCTTAAAAAAAAAATTAAACTATGAACATGAACTTGATCTTTGTGAACTGAACTTCGAGCTAGTTCTTTTTAAGTATGAACTGGCACAACTCTGACCACAAGAAGCATATTTCGCCCATATAGCCTGTAATAGATTTCGCCTCAGATTCGCTAAATGGACGAGTAAAATACTGGCAACAATTTTTAATGGAAAATGGCTTGATATTGTCAGAATGAGAACATTTTTTACAGGCAACTACATTGATAATGTAACTGGAAAAAGTCTGGTTTCCATTTTCAATTTTTTTCATTTGCATTTTATGGTCCATTTTATCTCCAACTTTGGACAGCTGTTTTGTGGTTGAAAATGAAAATCGGGTTGACATCAGAAACCAGCTTCAACAAAGATCCCTATTTTTAAAATATATATTAACACAAATTCTGTGTGGATACCTCTGAAATTTAGCCAATTTATGAGCAGCATCTTTTTGTTTTGTTTTGAGTCAAACCATAAATGTTTTAAGATTTTATTGCCAAAAAAGCACGGTGTGTGGACTGTGGAGTGATTGTGACATTTATTTGAATGCAGGCCCATGACGAGTGTATCTAATGCCTGAAATTACATAATATAGTGAGTGGTATGGAAAATGTTTTTCAAAGTTAAAACAATACCTTACTGTTATATGACTCACACCTCCACCACCTCATTATCTTAAAAAGACACCGGCGGGCCATGCACGATATGAATCCTCTTCCACTTCTTCTACAAAACTGGTGGGACTCGTCTGGCAGGTTGTGTGATGGTGGTGTTTTAAAGCAGCGACAGGCTCAAACGTGCATGAATACACACGTGGACACGTACAAACATCAGATAGGAGAACAAGGGCTTGCAGAAAGCAGATGAATTCACTGATTTATGAGGGGGTGTCAGACATGTTCAGCAGTACTCAGTCGATCTCATGGAAAGTTACTCATTGACTAGTTCTGCAAATAGGGTTGAGCTGAATATAGCCTAGTTATTGTTCCCCTAATCTGCTAGCTACTGTCTGTGGCCCGGTTCTCACTTAATGCTGCATAAAAATGTGCCTCAGTGCTTGAACTAAAAGTCTTAAAGGTTCACCGGATAATCTTTCCAAATGCTTGGTATGACACCATACAGTATGGTGTCATACCAAGCATTTGAAAAAGATTACAATGGTATAAAACAAGACTTCATTGCTTTGTGAAATTCAACAGGGGGTTATGATGAGAAACAATTTAATACAGCATTGCAAGAGTTTTGTTTTCCATCAAATATAGCCTACAACAGAAGCAATGAAATCAAATTCAAGGATAAAAAGCAAATTGTTAAAACAAGCTTCTGAAAGGGGTGATGTCAGGGTGAGTAATGCACTGTGACGCCTTGAACATACAGGTGTTTCCTTGAGGACATCTTGCTGTGAGATGAGATGTGCAAGATCTGACATGAACTGCATTCTTCCTTGAATACACAAGTGAATCAGCCAGAATTAAACGAATCTCTCGAACTCTAATGCCCCACCTTGTGGAAAAATAGTAGTGCTACGTCGTAAATACAAGCAGTCTTCCTTAGTTTATGCATGCATTTTGAAATACATATCTTATATTTTCCTTTGTTAAAATAAGGAAGTGGTATTTTGTTGCATACACTAATTACTAATTTGATTGCAAGGGGTTTCTGCTCCAAAAGTGTGTGTGTGTGTGTGTGTGTGTGTGTGTGTGTGTGTGTGTGTGTGTGTGTGTGCCATTTCTGCATAATAATATATTCCATAATATTAACTGTCCCGGGACACTCGGCATGCTTTTTATAATTGGTAATTTATTTATTTATTTATAAAATATAAATATAGCTAGTAACATTTTTTTAAGTATTTTTATATAATTTTGAGGTGCTAGAACTGGCCAGAAGCTTCATTAATCCAATTTTTGCTTTATTGCAATTCACTTAAATGGTGCTGTTGTGTAAAAAAAATCCAATATAGCTAAAATAAAGTCATAAAAATAGCTTTCATATCAATTATTAAACACGAAGAAAAGGTACTTATACACCATGTAATTCTGGAGGATATAGGAAGTAATTGATCAAATAGCTACATTATGTGACCACTTAATATGAATGGATGTCTTTTCTGGTTATAGCTGTGGCTACCAGATTACATTACACAATGTGTGAGTTATAATATTGCAGTATCTTATCTGGCCAGATGGTGGCGCTAATGGTTTATTTATGGCTGCAGAAAGTGAGACAATATATATTTTATTAAGAAAATAGAAATGAGGCTGTACAAACACCATCAGCAGAACATTTAATCTACAAAAAACTTCACATATAAAAAAAATATAACTCACTAGAAACGTAAATAACAAACATTCTAAAGCATATAAATAAATGAATAAAATTATAAATAGACTACATTTTTAAACGGACAACATTGACAAGCAGAGGAAAGCAGATTAAACCTTATCACCAGCATTACAAAAAAAATAATAAACGAGTGGTTTGTGTGAGAAAACGAACAGTATTTATGTAGTTTGTACCTCTTGTAAGCACAGCCACGTCCAAGTGATCTGAGGGTGCGGGCGCTTTGTGGCTGTTCATTTTCTCACACAAACCGCTCGTTTCGTGTCTTAGGCCATCAATGTGTACTTACATTTACGAGTCATTAAATCATGTTTAATTTGGACTTCTCTGTGCATGCTCTTTCAGGTGGTGACCATAGACCTGCATTATATGACTGACAGACAAGAACGGTTTGACCTAAAAATATCAAAATTGAAAATACTGCGGAAACAAAGACACCTACATCTTGGATGCACTTGAGGTAAGCTAAAACATACCAAAAAATTATTTTAAAGTGAACTATCCCTTTAAGAAGTGAGTACCAAAACTGTGAGAGATTAAGGATGTGCTACATGCTTGTGTAGCATTTCCCTGCATGTTTATATAAGAATCTCTATATTTTAAATATGCTTCTTATCCGATCATTTGCCAGAAAGACTCTTATTAAAGACAGTATGCACATGGACAGAGAATGTGAATGCAAGAGGGGATGGCATGAGCATTCACAGACAATCTGTCTATGAAGATGACACAGATGCAGAGTGCCAAATGAGGGCCCATGGAAACTGGCACATGATGAAAGCAGAAGCCATTTCTTTTTATATCAATGCAGAATAGAGCGACGATAATGGGACCCTCAGCAGAATAACTGTCTTGATTAGGCATTCACAAAGGCACATGGAGCGTTGGTTTCTAGTGCCATTTCAGTTATGTAAGGATGTAACTTCACAGACTGCAGTGGAAGGATGGTGGAAAGGCAGAATCGAAAGCAATGCGAGTTGCTTTGACGTGTTGTGGAAAGAGAAATTCCCTTCTGGAATTCCCCGAGTGCGCAAATGCTCGAGGCGATGTGATTGTTCTTCTAGAAGATTGTGAAATAAAATAAAATAAAAAAACGTGGCCTTTACTTTAAAAGACAAGTGGGCTACAATAAATATAAAATATAAAATGGATGTAATGTCATAATGTTATACTGTTTTATTAAAGTTCTAAAACGATTAATCAACATTGAGAAATTTACGTTTCAGTCAAAAAGTGGACGGTTCGTGTATTTTTGTCCAACAAAAATCGTTTAAAAACACACTAAGCCGCTTTGAAACAACGTAAAAGTGGATCGTAGCCACTGAGATTTCCCAACCCCACTCTCTCTTCACATTACTCGCAAACTCAACTGTAATATTTATATAATAAATAGCAGCACTATTTGAATGCCATAAATTCTTGTAATATTTAGCGTGTCATTTTATTATCTGTGCCTATATCTTAATTTATATTGACCAATAACTGACTCTCTAATTCATCAGCGTTTGTATGTTTGTAAATAATTAGCACATACCAAAATTCGATAATGTACAGCAAAAATATTGTAACCCCTCATAAAAGTAATGAATCTGAAATGTTACCCTCACCCACCCGCTACATGGGTGAACGTAATGACTAGTTTAGCCTTTCCACTCTGCTTTAGTGGACGGAGTAGAACCAGAGTAGTAGTAGCCTACTGACTGTAGTACAGTACCTGTAGTAGGCCTACAGTTATAATAACCGAACAATACGTTTTGCCAAAGACTACAGAAATATAATTGAAAGAAATATCATTGCTAACCGCGTATCTGCGTGCTAGAGCTAACAAAATAACAGAACCAATCAGAGGCGCGAATGCAGAGCACGTGATCGAACATTGGGCTTCCACTAGAGTGGCTTGGGTCGCGTGAGTTCCAGCGTTCTTTGTTTGTCGTTGCTGTACTTGTAGCTGCTCGCCGTTTGCTTCAATAACAACACCCGCCGCTGTAACAGCGTGCTTTACCTATAAGGTCAGCCTGGATTGTCTTGACATTTCTTCTGACAACGTAACTATTAAGGTAATAAACGCCGATATGTTGTGTATGTATCGTCTGTTTTTCGAGAATGTGACATTTTCAGGGGATTTTTTTATATGAGAAATAGATACGCCGCTACAGAACGGGTCTCGTCTAGTCGAGATGTGTCGTTCTATTCCAACGCTGAATGTCCTGAAAACTGTATTTAAAGCTAACTTATATAGTGTTGTGTTTATAAGGGCTTTTGTCTACAGGTATATCAAAATGTGTGTTTAAGTAGTGGAAGTCCTCAAGCTTTGTTAGTGTTGGGTTAACTTCTGCTCCCTTTAAACTAAAATGGTAACGTTAATTATGCTCTTTGTCGCCATATAAAGTTACCTTTTATGCATTAAACTGGTATGAAATACATCTGAAATATGTTGATAGCATTTTGTTGATTATGTAAATGTCAATTCTACACATTAAGTTTTGGTTTGTCTTCTGGTTTTCAGCTAACGTTAAATGTATAACGTTCACGTGTCAGATAGACATATCAACAAATATTCACAAAATGTTTTAGTCAATTTTGTGCAATTTGTACACATTTCCTAAAGTAAATAATCCCACAAGGCTTTGTCCCATAATAACCTAGTACTAGCTGCAACCATAGTGTCTTGTTCTTAGGATTATGCAGTTTAAACACTTTCATTATCTGATGAAGTTCAACATGAAGTTTCCATTTGACACAGCTTTGAACGGTTCAGTTTTACCTGTCTGTGGTATAAACAAAGACATAATTGATCTAAAGGAAACAATGTTCAAAAAGAGATCTTTAGGTTGTATTTTAGCTTGTTTGGACCTGTTGCAAAAAAACAACACATTTGTTTACATAGGCTTCTCAAAGTAAGGGGAAATCCCAGATTGTAAACTGTTGTGAACTGTAAACCCTTGGGAAAAGTCATAGGAAGTAATCAAATCCTAAAAGTCTATAGAAAATGTAAAAGTTTCTAGTTATGCCATGTTAATCCACTAACAATATTGTAGACAAGGAAACAAAAAGGATTTTCTTTATCCAATAATCACAGAGGACTGGAAAGGTCATTCAATAAAAGAGTGCTATATACATATTTTTTTGCTTATGCTTATCTGTCTTGTTAATATGATTGCGTCTCTGTGTGTGTTTCTTTTACCTTATCTCGATATTGCATTAGTTTATGGGTCTCTTCATTATCGCTCTATCTGTTGGCCTGTTCCTGAGACCTGAATGTGAGGAGAAAATTTTACGATTAAGGGACCTGGGTAGTAGCGATTGTCCACAGCATATTTTAGCAAAGATTCTCATTAAAGTGAGATTAAACTAATTGAATAATTCTGTTTGCTTTGCATGACTACAATATTGTAGACAAGAAAACAAAAAGGATTTTCTTTATCCAATAATCACAGAGGACTGGAAAGGTCATCGGATAAAAAGAGTGCTATATACATATTTTTTGGAATTGTTTACAGTATGATTATGACATAGTTTATGCAACTGCAGACAGTGGGTTGACTGTGATGGACAGACAGAGTCATGATTATCTCCAGATTGTAACCAAATTTATCCACTCAACAGGCCATGACATTCTGGAAGGAGGCTTTATGTAAGGCTTGAGCAAAGGTAATTTAGTTGTGTGTAAACACTGAACACTAGAGTCGTCTGGCTTCACAGGAATCCAAGTGGCCCCCATGAAAGAGACTGTTGTAAAACTGTCCATAATAAACTACCGAAGCACAGCGACTTCCAACGTCTGCTGTGTTCTGAATGCTTGCTTATCTGTCTTGTTAATATGATTGCGTCTCTGTGTGTGTTTCTTTTACCTTATCTTGATATTGCATTAGTTTATGGGTCTCTTCATTATCGCTCATCTGTTGGCCTGTTCCTGAGACCTGAATGTGAGGAGCAAATTTTACGATTAATGGACCTGGGTAGTAGCGATTGTCCACAGCATATTTTAGCAAAAAATCTCATTAAAGTGAGATTAAACTAATTGAATAATTCTGTTTGCTTTGCAGAGGCATCATGGAGGAAGAGGAGCACTTTGTGAACATAGACCTGAACGATGACAACATCTGCAGCATCTGTAAACTAGAAACGGACACAGGAACGCTTTCCTTCTGCCATGTGTGCTTCGAACTGAGCATTGAGGGTAAGAATAGTTTTCGGTAAAAGCATTTTAATGTCCTCGGCTTGCCAGTTCTGGGTCAGATTATGCTAATTATAAATGAGTAAAACTTCTTTCTTCATCCGCCCATGCATATCCCCCTCATTCATGTATTAGCGAGCCTTTTGTTCCACAGCTTCGTGTTCTGCTCAGAAAAGAGAACTGGAGTGTTTGAAGTGCCACTTTGGCATCTAATTAACGTTCGGCTTATTAAGGATTGACTAGTGCTTCCTGAGGGGCCTCATTGGAGTGGCACTTTTGTTCCCTGCAGCTGTCATTTTTTTGCTCTGAACCTTCCCCAAAAGAGCACTTAGTGTTGCAAATAGTATTTCATCGTCATGGCAGGATGTAGGCTTCTTGGGTATAAAGAATTTTCTCTGGAAATGCATGCCTTTGCCTTTGCTTGGAATTTTCTGCCGGTAGTTTCTGTCATGCGTCAGGTGTCAGTTATGAAGGAATTGATAAACAGGAAATTTTTACTTGTAGATGAGAATTCTGAGGTTTGGGTGCATGATTAGACATTAAAGGAGTAGTTCACTTTTAAAAAAAACTTTTGCTGATAGTTTACTCACCCCCATGTCATCCAAAATATCCGTGTCATTCTTTCTTCAGTTGAAAATAAATTAAGGTTTTTGATGAAAACATTTCTCCATTTAATGCACTTTACTGGGAACCAAACGGTTCAAGGTCTAAAAGAGAGTTTCAGTGCAAACTGTTCAAAGGGCTTTAAATGATTTCAGACGGTGAATAAGGGTCTTATCAAGCGAAATGATTGCTCATTAAAAAGAAAAAGAAAAAAAAGAACAAAGTTTAAGTCTTGCCTTGCTCTGTTCTGTGATGTGCGTTTGTAACTCTCCTGTTCGAACTTATTTATCAAAATGAAAAATCTTTTTCCGAGTCAGTTGGTTCATTTCGTTCGTTGAAAAAAAAAGATTTGTTCATTTTGATAAACGAGTTCTGAACAGGAGAGTCATGAACATGCATCACAGAAAGAACAGAGCAAGGTGAGCATTTGTGCTTATAAAACTTCAACTTTGTTATTTATTTATTAAATGAGTGATCGTTTTGCTTGATAAGACCCTTATTCATCATCTGGAATCGTTTAAAGCCCTTTGAACAGTTTGCAGTTTGCACTGAAACTGTCTTTTGGACCTTGAACCGTTTGGTTCCCATTGAAGTCCATTATATGGAGAAAAATGCTGGAATGTTTTCATCAAAAACCTTAATTTCTTTTCAACTGAGGAAAGAAAGACATGTCATATTGTGGTTTTATTTTCTAGCATTGATTCAATGTCATGTCCTGCCAGTAAAGGCCTGTGCGTTCATTCTGTGGTGGTGTTGGGTCCATGGCCAATCTAGGTCAGGTTGTCAAAGCATGACTAGTGGATTCTATTACATACCTGGGAATGATGCATAATGACCCTTGCATTTGTAATGTCAGGTGTTTGTCTGCTGGAAGCCTTGTTGTATTGTGTAACACAGTGTGTTGTACTAACAATGTCTCCTGAGGATGTCACTTGAAAAATAAACATCATCATCAGCATTTTTTGTACCTCCCTTCCTGTAATTATTCGGTTTATTTTTGTATTCTTCCACCTCGAAATTGCAGCAAAGCTGAGATTTCGACTGCAATGCATTTTCAATCCAGACCATCTCAAAAAAATTAGGGATCGTTCAGACGGGCTGTCATTTTTGGAAATGCTTTTCTGTGATTTATCTGCTTAATCCCAGTTTATGAAGCATCAGGATTTGAGCTGTTGAAGAAAGCATCCGTGACTCCGTCGAAGGGCTGGGTCCACTCACAGCACCGAGCTCACGAATTAGACACACTGAATATTCATGCCTGCGATAGAAGGTTACCGCTCTTGAATATTTAACAGAAGAGTACTGAGTGATCTGGCCAGGCAGCCCACAATCACCCAGCCATGATGGTGAAGTGCAGGCAGCGGTGTGTCATGAGTGATTCACCACAGAATGGCAGAGTGTTGCACAACAGCACTCGTGGACCCGTGAGAGGGTACTGACAGGCCTGACTGTACTCGCTCATAGCCAGGTTATTCCTATTCTGATTGGCTGTTTGCCATGAGTTGCATTCTCTTCCCACTGAACAATACACTCCAACATTCCCGTCATGGGTAAACAAGCACAAGCTGACTGTGCATGTTTAGACCTGAATGCTCATTTGCCCACACCTGCTCTGCTCACACACCTGCATACCCTCGATAAAACATTCTGGTTTCCGAAGCAACCAAACTTGTTCATTCGTTCGTCACCCCTGCGTTTTTTCTTCCAAATTTGGGGTAATTGTTTTTGGTTGAACTGTTTTGTTTGTTGTAGAAGAGGTACTTTCACTGGCAAATTTTAACATATGTCGCACATGCTGTGCAGTTCTCCTTTTCTGTTTCCTCAGAGCTGGTTCTCCAAGCACAGAGAGAAAGAAATTACGACACAAACCGTTATTATAACGGCTATATCTGTGCTAGGGATGCACCGATTTGAACATTTTTGCCAGTATTGATAATTCTACATGTTATTAACATGTACATTATGTAATTAGAAAAACAAAGTCTGACCATTAAAAGCCATGTCCTAAGCACTTTTAACTAGGGCTGTGCAAAAGTTACTTGCGATTAATCGCATCCAAAATAAAAGTCTGTGCTTACATAATATATTTGTGTGTGCTGTGTATAATTATTTTGTATATGAAGAGTTCAGATGCAAAAGCCTCTTAAAATTTTCTTCTAAAATGACCATTTTTATCGAGCTTGTATATTTAAGTTCAGTAATTTCACTTAAATGACAATTAATAGGTAATCTTCATTGCCATTTAAGTGAAATTACTGAACTTAATATGAAGCTTGATAAAAATGATCATTTTTGAAGAAAATTTCAAATAGCACTTAGAGGCTTTTGCATCTGAACTCTTCATATATAAATACCTATGCATGCATTTATATATTTAAGAATTATTTGCGCTTAAATTAATATATATATATATATATATATATATATACAATCTATATAAATATACATATTTTATGTATGAATAACACATTTTCTTAAATATATACATGCATGTGTGTGTATTTATATATATATATATATATATATATATATATATATATATACAAAAATAATTATATACAGCACACACAAATATATTAAACACAGACTTTTATTTTGGATGCGATTAATCGCAATTAACTTTTGCACAGCCCTACTTTTAACCAAACATATAGTTTATACCCTTCTTTTATTTATATAGTAGTATACTGCTTTGTTAGCGGTCTATTTAACTCAAAAGATACGGATCCTTTATGAGATGAATCAGATATTTATGAACTTGAACTAAGTTACATGCTAGCCAGAATGTGTAAGTCCTGTTATGGATGCACGCGTCCCGTAACAACACACTGAAACACGGCAACTACTAAACCCAAAGAATACACAGCGTTTTATTACTGTAGTTTTCTTTATTATAATGTTCTGTATATGACCGTCCCAATCATAGTGATTAATTTCGTGCATTACTGTTTAAGCTGCATTCGCCTATCGCCGGTGTTGTACTACATTTTAACTCACCGCAATCTAGTCTAGTCTAGATTCTAATCTAGAAGGGGTTAGAGTTCGGCACAACACCAAATTTAACACAAGCAAACTTAACTGTGCTTGTCATGAAGGTGTAAGTCTGTTGTTGATGAATAGAATGTTCAAAAGAGCAGCATTTAATTTAAATATTTTTGAATTAAAGTATTAATTTCTGTATTCTGTCATTTTAGCTTATATGTTTCAGAGACGAAGAATTGGCTCTGACAGATGCAAGCCTGGCAATAGAAATATTAAAGAATACGATTTCTAATGCTTCCTTATGCAAAACTCGTTGCCATGATGTTAGTGTGTTCTGGGTGGTTGCTAGGGGTCAAAGGACCCTAAGATCCCAACCAAAGTCCCTTTATATTAAGGCAAGTCATTTCATTCAGCGTCGCGGCCATCTTTGACCATCATTTCAGTCATGCATGTACAGCTCATATCTCTTTGAGTGTCTCATATCTCATAATTTCTCCAAAGCTGTTCACCAAGCTTATGAATAAATTCCATATTTGAAATTGTCCCATAAATTTAGTTTCCAAATGCTCAAATCATTACTTTTTTTGGCTTGACCAGCCTGTCTATAGCAAGCTTCTAATGGCAGCTGTGATGCAATTGGCACGGTTCAGCTCTTTTATGTAGAAGGCGAGACTTATTCCACCATATAGAGTGCTGGAGTCATGACGTCACTTTGTAGAACAACTCGAAAGCTAACGAGTGTCGATTGGAACCGGGACTAACTTTTCGTTTTTCCAAGAAATGTTCAAAAGTTGAAATTTTGATTCCTGAGTTTCGATATTCACAGTCCGCGACCGGAAGAAGAACCCGCTGAACAACACCAACGAAGAGAGTCGAACATTAGTAGCTTACGTCGGCGGTCCAAAGTGTGGCTTCACTTTTCAAAAAATAACGAAATCTCTGCAAAATGCAACATTTGTCACAAAATGAGTATTTGTGACAGAAGGAGTATTTCCTTCAAAAAGACCGTTGGTTAGCTAAACTTTTTTGACCCTGCCTCTTAAAAGAATCGGAATAGAGAATCGTTAGGAACCGGAATCGAAACAAGGAATCGGAATCAGAATCGTTCAAATTCAAACGATACCCAACCCTAGTCATATGAGTGCACAGTCTTTCTATTCTTAAGTCTTTGTCCCAACTCTCTTGATATTCTTGTCCTTAGATCAGGCTCTGGTCCCACCGTTAATGAGAGTCTGGGATTTTTTTCCCCATCACCAAGTCTAACGTCGCCTCTACTCACCAAACGGCAAGATTTAAGGTATCATGTTCGTCTTTGTTTTTTCAAGGCCGTTCTATTTAATGTTTTTATCCTCATCACACTGTAGCGTCAGACTCTTCTTTTCCACTGGCTCTGAAAGACCTTGATGGCTGGCTGGTTTCTTGCTCTGCCCACTCACTCAGGACTTACCGTTTCCCTCAGCAGACACAGGCCGTCTCTCATCCTCTTACGTAAGAGCAGTGGAATGTGAGCTTGCGTACATCAGCCCAGTGAATGGCTGGATAACTGAATCGCAGCACAGATGCAATGCTGAAACTCAATGTGTCGTTTGCTTGTACTTGTTTGTTCGATGTTTCTAGTTTTTCCCCATGCTCAGCTCACATACTATATGTATATTGACTAGCCTATCCTAGGATAGTACTCTAGTTTGACCTCTTGACTCTAAAGTTTCATGCAGTCTGCATGGTGGATGAAAGCTGATTTGCTGACTGTGCTTTTCTTGCTCGGAAAGCTTTAAGTAATGCTTCTCCATGCTCCATAGTAATCGGAGGCTTACAGCAATATTTCTGCCCTTTGAATGTATGCATTAGGGAAACACATCCTCATAGGTAATGTAGGATGACAGAATTACCTTCACAAATTGCCTCACAGCAGGTTTATTCCAGGATATGCACATGGGAAATGTTTTACACTGTTCTTGTTTTCAGTGTTTATATGCTGCGTGGTCTACTTTCCTAAAATAAAGTATTATTGTTCAGTTCACTATTATACTCAACCTTTGTGTTCTTTATCTTTTATGTAAGCAAGCAAACGCTGTACATTTGAATGCCTTTTTTTGTTTTAATGTTTATTGCATGAACAGACTTATGTAGGGCTTATGAAATCAGTCTTATTTTTACCTTTTTCTGGTTTATATTTTATGGATTCAGTTTTACATTTTAGTTAGGGCTGGGCAATGATTAATCGTGATTAATCGCATCCAAAATAAAAGTTTGTGTTTACATAATGTATGTGTAGTGTGTATAATTATTTTTTATATATAAACACACACACATACATGTTTATATTTAAGAAATATTTGCATGTGTATATAAATATATTTTTATTTATACATAATACATATATATATTAAAACATAATTTATATAAAATATAAATATTTTATATATTAATAACACATTTCATTACACATTCTTAAATATATACATGCATGTGTGTGAATTTTTATATACAAAATAATTATACACAGTACACACACATATATTATGTAAACACACAATTTTATTTTGGATGCGATTAATCGTTGCCCAGCCCTAATTTTAGTAATAAAAATGGATGTCTTATGAATTTCATTATATTTAATACACATTTATTATCAAAATAATTGTAATTAAATAAAGGCATAAAACATCCTTTAAAATGTAGGCCAATCCAATAAAAAAACATTTTGGCAAGCAAAGTGTTTCACAAAAAACATTTACTGTTAATTAAATTTACATTGATTTTTAATTGTTTTTACATTAGTACATTCTACTGTAGAATAGTAATATATTTTTGTCACAATTTCTTCAAGTTAAACCAAACTTTTATTTTGAAGGATTGTCATAAAGACCTTTGAGTATCTGTTTTTATGATATGACAATAGTTTTACAAGTGAAATGTTGGTGAAGTGACTGGAGATAAAGGTCATGTGTTCATGTCCTCATATAGTGAGTCACCAGACGCTGATAGTGTTACCAGACAGTGTTAGTAGACATTTTGCGCTTTAACATTATCAGTAATATAATTTGATTAATTGTACAGCCCTACTTTTTATTTATTAATCCAACATTTGCCTAATCCCATGACATTACACTGTAGATTCTATTTATTATTGGTTTCTGCATTTTCAGTATCCTTGCCTTTATGGTTGTACTCGTGTTACTCGAGTTTTTAATCCTAATCCAGGGGATAGATTTAACTCTGGTCTGTGGTGGTTGATTGCTTATGTAGGAGCAGTTTATATGATCTATGAACCGCTATATTTATTCCGTTGCGGGTGACGTGACTCCTCCATGTCAATCACTGCAGCTGTCAATCGCGATCACTCTCCAGTTTTCACCGTGAGGTGCCGTTTTGGGCATGCCGGTTTCACTATTACCCCACATGCCCATTCCCTGCATATAATCAACACACACACACACACAATGAAGTGTGTCAAGGATCCAGTGTCCTTTCTTTATAAAGCAGAAGCAGCCCATATGATTGTGAATTAACCCACATGAGAGAGAAAAAACAGGCTGATTCATTGGCTGCTGAATCATTTCATTTGAAGAATTGAAACATTTCTCAATATATAAACGACATATTGAGAACACATTTGTAATTTTCTTTGCAGCACATAATCATTATCTTAAAAAATACTGAGCCAGAACAGTTATAACTGGGCAGTATGGTGTATTTGAAGGTTGTTTATGATTTAATTGAATGCTCTGTTTATCTAAAGTGAGAATTAATTGAGTGAAATGGTGATTTAATGGAACAATGAAAAGTCAAATGACAGTTTGTGCTTGATAAGATTACCGTTTCCATGACAGCGACCCCCACCTTCACCCTTGGTAAATCAGCTAATCTCGTTGGTGCTGTTTCTAAGTAGGAACACGGATTACAAGGCCTCCTTTCTTTCTCTGTCTCAATCTCCGTTCTTGTCGTTCTTACCCAGAGCTTGTTGTAGTTGTTGAGGTCAGAGTATTGCACAAGCACCATTGAGTATTTCATCACTAAAGGGTTTGATTCAGAACACTTCTTCTCTGTCTGCTTTCAGACACCAGATAGATATGGAAATCAGTTATTTGCAAGTTGACACAGATTTTGTGTTTTGACTACATGCCTTTTTAGAGGTTCTTGCTGAGGCGAGCATCACTTCAGTTTTCCCAGCAAGTTTTTATGAATGTATAGCTGCCATTGAGTTACATTTATGTTTTTTTTATATTAAAATATGCATTTGTTGTTTATAGAAAGAATGATAATATTAGAATATTTATTATTATGGTGTGTGACACACACATACACACACATATACTACAGTATTCAACATTTGAAGTGGATCAAAACCTTTCATCAAAGTTATACATGAATTTTGAACAATACCCGTTCTTGTCAAAGGACAACTTTGATGAACTTTTTTGATCCACTGCTAATGTTGACTGACTACTGTGTACACTTGTGGATAGTCTCCCCAAAATAGTTTTCAGAATTTTTGTGTAAGTACTACATTAAACTATATACACTCACCGGCCACTTTATTAAGGTACACCTGTCCAACTGCTCGTTAACACTTAATTTCTAAGCAGCCAATCACATGGCGGCAACTCAGTGCATTTAGGCATGTAGACATGGTCAAGACAATCTCCTGCAGTTCAAACCGAGCATCAGTATGGGGAAGAAAGGTGATTTGAGTGACTTTGAACGTGGCATGATTGTTGGTGCCAGAAGGGCTGGTCTGAGTATTTCAGAAACTGCTAATCTACTGGGATTTTCACGCACAACCATCTCTGAGGGTTTACAGAGAATGGTCCGAAAAGAAAAAACATCCAGTGAGCGGCAGTTCTGTGGGCGAAAATGCCTTGTTGATGCCAGAGGTCAGAGGAGAATGGCCAGACTGGTTCGAGCTGATAGAAGGGCAACAGTGACTCAAACAACTACCCGTTACAACCAAGGTGGGCAGAAGAGCATCTCTGAACGCACAGTACGACGAACTTCTGAGGCAGATGGGCTACAGCAGCAGAAGACCACACCGGGTGCCACTCCTTTCAGCTAAGAACAGGAAACTGAGGCTACAATTGTGCACAAGCTCATCGAAATTGGACAATAGAAGATTGGAAAAACGTTGCCTGGTCTGATGAGTTCTCGATTTCTGGCTGTCGACATTCGGATGGTAGGGTCAGAATTTGGCGCTCTACAACATGAAAGCATGGATCCATCCTGCCTTGTATGTGGTAACGGCTTCAGGCTGGTGGTGGTGGTGTCATGGTGTGGGGAATATTTCTCTTGGCACTCTTTGGCCCCTTGGTACTAATTGAGCATTGTTGCAATGCCACAGCCTACCTGAGAATTGTTGCTGACCATGTCCATCCCTTTATGACCACAATGTACCCAACTTCTGATGGCTACTTTCAGCAGGATAATGCGCTCATGTCATAAAGCTGGAATCATCTCAGACTGGTTTCTTGAACATGACAATGAGTTCGCTGTACTCAAATGGCCTCCACAGTCACCAGATCTCAATCCAATAGAGCATCTTTGGATGTGGTGGAACGGGAGATTCGCATGATGGATGTGCAGCCGACAATCCTGCGGGCAACTGTGTGATGCCATCATGTCAATATGGACCAAACTCCCTGAGGAATGCTTCCAGCACCTTGTTGAACAGATGCCACGAAGAATTGAGGCAGTTCTGAAGGCAAAGGGTCCAACCCGTTACTAGCATGGGGTACCTAATAAAGTGGCCGGCGTAGTATAATGTTGATTATAATGTTTAATAATGCAATGTGGGAATATTTGTGGGTCCTGATAATGCCAAATGTCTGATGTTACCAGTAAAAAGTGACCAATCATTTTAAATATATGTAGTCAGTGAAAACGTGTAGACATATTTCATCTAAAATAATTCTGTATTTTCAGCTTCAGAATCATGAATATTGTTATTCTGGTGTCACCATTGTCCTGTGCATTTGGGTTACAAGCACCAAGTCCAAGTCTATTCATTTAAACCCACAATGTAATATTAAATTTAGCATTTTAATCAACGTTACATTTTTTGTTAACCTTTTGTGTTGGAGTATCGACACATTTTAATATCGTGATATGTATTCGAATCTGTGACATGAGTGTATCGTTACACCCTTTATATATATATATATATATATATATATATATATATATATATATATATATATATATATATAGGCCTAATCCTTTTAATTGAGCCTTAAATCAGTCAGTGATGATGATAGAGGAAATTAAATATGAAAGTTGCATTTAAAATCTTGTGTTTCACATACTTTTTCAGGGTCTTGTTTGCTAGGCTCATGACTCATGCCAGTAATGACTTTTGGGTTGTACTGGCTCATGGTGAAAGTAGTTATAACGCTTAGACCTCCTTGTGCTCATGTTTTCTGTCAGTCAGTCGTGTGTGTGTGTGTGTGTGTGTTCTAAGCTTCAGTACCTCTATTTATAATCGCACTCTACAGTGTTCTTTCCTGTTATTCAGACTTCACTGTGAAGTGCAGGAAATTGGTTTATTGTAAGACGGTGAATGAATTTGGCTTTTGCCTCCTCTCAGCTGTGAGCTGCTCTGCACAGCGAGTTGAGCTAAAGCAAGAAACCCCAAGTCTTAGTTTAGTGGAACATTGTGCGCAGACATTACTGGAACCGTGTGTGTGGTGAGGGCTCCTCAGCTCACAGTTATCTTGAAACAAATGAAACCACCGGTTATGACTAATCCACTGTTTAATGCTGCTTCATATTGGTTTATTCTTAAAGGGATAGTTCAGCCAAAAAACGTCATTTACCCTCATGTAGAGTTTCTTGGGAACACAAAAGATTGTATTTTAAAGAATGTTTTTATTATTTTTGTCCACACAGTAAAAGTCAGTGGACTACACTTGACCGAAATCGGTGAATTATAGAACCAGATCCATGTAAACTCAGATTAAATGATTCACTGAAAAGATCTGAATCATCAGAATCATTTTGTTCATGAATAAGATGTCGCTGCTGCTCTTATGAAAGTAGAGATAGGGCAGATTATTAGATTTTCAGTGTAAAAGTTAGTTTTCATTGATTTTGACCCTTGTATCCTTTTGTTATGACCGCAAAATTTTAACCTTCAAATGGTCTTCGTTTCCTGTTTTCACTTCTGGACTTTTGGGGTCATAATACGCACCCTAACAATTGTATTCGAGTAATCGTACAAAAAATATACAATTTTTAATTATACAAATAATATATCATTTTTTTTGTTTACTTCTCATCTATTCATTATTGCTGTGTTTTTGGAGATATAAAGTACTTTTGTATTCATATACCACATAATTTCTCAACTACACCATTAGCTTTAGCATATGAAATATTATTTTTTTATGATGCATCTAGTACTAGGCCTTCATTTCTGTGTAAAATTTTCAGATTTATGCTGGATTATTATTATTTTTTTGACACATGAAGAAAATATATTTAGTGTTTTTTTTTTTTTCACATTTCCCATTCATTTCAATGTAGGGTCATATTGACCCGAAGACTATAAGTGTAAACTTTTTTTTTTTTACATACCTTCAGAACAACCGAATCAAGCCCAGTTGTGTGTGTGTGTAAGATGGATAATGTATAAAAAGTCACACAATCTTTTTCCACTGAGATAAATGGAACTTTTTTTTTTGTTAAGTAAAGTTGATTGGGTCCGGCATAGACCCCATGACCCGATTGAGGGCTACGACACCATTGGCATTCACAAATCTTGAATCCAAATCGAAAACTTGAATCGAAAACCATAACAAAAAAAATACTAACCTATGACTAATTTGTTCAAACATTATTAAAGACCAGTAAACACTTTTATAAAATAAGAATAAATGAACAAATTTCAAGCAATAGCACAAATAAATACTGAGAACAATTCTACAAATGAGTTTTTGGAGCCTGGCCATTGGGCTTTCGTCGGAAAAAGAAAGAAAGAGTAGCCTAAATAATGGCAGAATTTTCAGCTTTTCTTTTTAAAAGCAAATGAGTGTGTGTCTGTGCTTTGTGCATCTCACAACAGTCTCTGCTGACATGATTACAACTCAAAACATGTTTGAACAAAACTAAGCCCTGACACAAATGGCACATCCAAACGTTCTGTGCCTCTGTGTTTTACTTCTTCTTGGCCTACTTTAAGGTTTAAGCAGAAGTGTTTTTACTCCACTTATCAAGGACCCAAAACAGGAAGTGATGTTTCCAGGTGCTGATTTGCTCAGAGATGTATAGATGCATCTGTTTCAAGCTTGAGTTTTACAGTGTTTGAAGGGTGTTAACATGTGTTCCCTTTTTTAATCTAGCTAAATGGGCACAGTTGCTGTCATGTGACTATATTTATAGAGGCCCATCATATACACCCGATGAGCATTTGCATATACCATGTTTAGCAGTGGATTGCATCTAATTGTGTCCTCCTTTGTGTTTTACACCAGGTATATCCAGCGCGCACCCTGCCTGCACTCCCAAGTCTCTACGTGGGCATAGGGACTGCTTCGAAAAGTACCATCTCATCGCCAACCAGAAGCTCTTCCCGTGCCAAGGCCTCTCACAGCACATACGAGGGCGTGAAACGGGGCCCTGAGCCAGCGGATCAACCGCATTATACAGTACACCCAGAACAGAGACTCCTTAAGCGCAGAGACACCTGGGCGCTGGGGGGCCAAACAGATTCTGTGTCAGCTCCCAGCAGGGCGGTAGGAAGCTCGTGCCTCAGTCGGATGCTGCAATTCCCCGCTATGCACCGCGATGGGCGGATGAGGCGTCAATGGCAGTTTCGGAGTATGGGAAATTCCATGCTGGAACTGCCACTCAGAGGAGCTCAGCCTCGACCTGCTGCAGGGACCACGCCAAGGATTATGGGCTGGAGAACAGCAGAAGCGAGAGCAGAGGAGACACAAAAGGACACAGCCGAGAAGAACGTGAGTATTTATATGAAATATACGGTACTCTAAACAATGCTTGGTTGTTTGAACCCAAATTGGGTCAAATATGGACAAACCCAAATGTTGGGTTAAAAGTGCCTTTCAAATTTGAACCCAACTGTTCAACTGTACATTTTTTTATTGCATTTTAACCCAACATTTGCGTTTGTCCATATTTGACCCAACGTTTTGGTTGAAAAAACCCAGAGTTTATCATTCAAAGATGTTGCAGAACATTTCCATTTCAAATAAATGCTGTTTGAATCCTTAAAAAAAAAATTTTAGAAGCACAATTGTTTTGAACTTTTATATGAAATTGCCTCTTGTGCACCATACCATATTAGAATGATTTCTGAAGGATCATGTGACACCTAAAAATGAAACTTTCTCTATCCCAGTAAAACCAATGCAATTTATTTTTGTTCTATAATATTTATTCTTTTTAATTTAGTATTTTGAGACAATTTAATTGAATTTATTAATATTTATGGAATATTTAGGGTTTATTTTTGCCATGGAAAAATATATGTATTTTTCTATAGATATATTATTTTTTTCAAAAAAATATTAATGCAGTATTTTAGTGTAATATAGAGTAATTATGCTAAAAATATAGCTTTTTAATCACAGGAATAAATGACAATTAAAATATTTTTAATTAAAAAAGATACTTTAGACCAGGGGGTCTCAAACTCAACTGGGTCGCATCAAGTTTTCCACAAACAAAATTGTATTTTAAGTACTCCAAAAAAGGAGCACAACTGATCCAATCTTTATTATTAACGTTTCTTCTGAACTGTTCCTCTGAAGTTGAACATTGCTTTCTGTACATGATTGGTTCTTCATGAGCTGCCCTTCTGACAGTTGACGT
Organism: Hybognathus amarus; assembly: GCA_030378365.1. Classification (NCBI taxonomy): domain Eukaryota; kingdom Metazoa; phylum Chordata; class Actinopteri; order Cypriniformes; family Leuciscidae; genus Hybognathus; species Hybognathus amarus. The sequence continues at coordinate 31,479 of JAQIUQ010000512.1, forward strand.
TCATTTTACAAACTTTCTTTGTCTTTTCCTTTATACACACATCTTTGTGATACTTATATTTGCCCATATCCTTTTTATTCTCTTTATACAACACATTAATATGATATTGAATGTTTTTTTTTGTTTTGTTTTTGGAAGGCACATTTCCTTTTATTATACTTAGAAAAACAATTATTGCTTTGAACTTTGCACAAATCAAAGAAAACCTTCTTATCAACCTGTTGGACACATATTACAAGCTCAAAATGATTATTCTCACTTTGTTTTAGAGCAGGGGTCTCCAACACGTCGCTTGCGAGCTACCAGTAGCTTGTGCCCTGATTGGTGGTTGCTCGTTAGGGGCCGTTCACATATCACGCTCACATATTTTGCGCGCTCAAGTTCATTAATTTTTTTAACAATATGTTTGTACTTTGCGGTTGTCTATGATTGACAACTATTGACAAAAAAAAACACTGTAAGCTGTCACAAGACTATCTTTGGTAGTCAATATTACTGTTTTATTGTATTTTTGATCAAATAATAGTGCATTTGTTAGGTTTTTGTTGGCATTACAAAATCAAGCAACATAGTGAATTGGTTTTGGGCTCACTTAAATTCTCTCAGTAACGTCTTTGACAAAGTGAAGGAGAGAAATCAATATCCTCACCATTAGGCTTTTATCTGACGCTTTGTATCTCTGTTTCTTTCCCGTCAATGCAGTCCACAAAACACCAATAAAGGGGAGAGGTCACAATCTAGACCTTGATTTCTCTCTCCGTTCGTCAATGTTTGTCTCCTTTTTATCTCACCCAAAGAAAACAGATATGTCATCAGGGTCACAGCACATACTTTCAGAGCCACACATCTGATTAGACTGTTTCTCAAGGACTGTTCGAGTCATCTGCCTTCAGCTGTGAAAGGAGATCAGTGTCAGTGTTCATTTTTTTTAAAACGTATTGTTTGTGTTTGTGTTTCAGTGGTGACGATGAGTGTGGAGGAGCTTCACCAGCTGAACGAGCAGATGCTGTTACAGATTCAAAGTGAGTTTGATCTTAAAACACAAAAGCTCACCTAAGTAAGAAAAATATGATGGTTTTAATTTTTGGGATGAACGACTCCATTTAACCTAAAACGCACACTGTATGGAAGAGTGACTTGATATTAGTTATAAATGAAATAAACAAAATGTTTTATCCCTTTGCAAAATATGGTATGTCACGACACAAAAATGATGTGATTATAATTTATTGATCTCAACAATATAGTTTTTCTCCCGCCCAGTTTACACTGAACCTGCCAACAGTTTATCTAGACCCAACACTTACTTACTTGCCAATTTATTTGTTTGTTTATTGACTTTAACAGGTCATTACTTACTTTCACATTTCATTAAAACATTTTTTTTAAACATTTTTATCGTCATTAATTTCTTTTCATTTTTTATTTACTTTATTTGACTTATTTTATATCTTCAATATATTTATATTAGGGCTGTGCAAAGATTAATTGCGATTAATCACATCCAAAATAAAAGTTTGTGTTTACATAATATATATGTGTGCTGTGTATAATTATTTTGTATATATAAATACATATGCATGCATGTATATATTTAAGAATTATTTGCTTGTAAATACTGTATGTATATATATATATAATCTATATTATATACAAATATAAATATTTTATATATGAATAGCACATTTTCTTAAATATATACATGCATGTGTGTATTTATATATGCAAAATAATTATACACAGCACACACAAATATATTATGTGAACACAAACTTTTATTTTGGATGCGATTAATTGTTTGACATCGCAATTAATCTTTGCACAGCCTTAATAAATAAATAAATATAAATAAATATAAATAAATAAATATAAATATATATATATATATATATATATATATTTTTTTTATTATTATTAGGGCTGTGCAAAGATTAATTGCGATTAATTGCATCCAAAATAAAAGTGTGTATGTGTATATATATATATATATATATATATACGTGTATATATATATATATATATATATATATATATATATATATATATATTATTTATTACCTATAAATGAATAAAAGGATTAAATGTTACTTTTCAAATTTTTTCTCTAAAAAGATAATTTGCTATAATAGAATTAAATTCTGCAATTTTTATAATTATCCAAGCAATGTTGTTGATATTGAATGTGGTTTTAAAGAAAATCATGCAAACTATAAAAATAGTAAGAGACAGTTCTGCACTCTGGCTAGCTGGCTATCCTTCCTTATTATTGAGCCCTGCTTATGTATATTTCAAGTCGTTTATGTAGGTTAGCATTATTCTTGAACTAATACACACTCTTTGTTTGTCCCTCAGATGTGTTTGAGGAGCTCTCTGTAGCTGTTCAGGAGAAGGACTCTCTTTCATCAGAGCTTCATGTACGACACATAGCCATTGAGCAGCTCTTCAAAAACTGTGCCAAGCTGCCGTGGCTCCAGATCGGGCGAGCCGGGGTCAAAGCCAGCAACAGCCCCGTGGAATGAGACGTTTTTGGGACAACTGAGTCCCCCAAAGACCAAAAAGAAACCGCAGCTCCAAGCAGACTCTTGCGGAAGCTCAAAGCTCAAACGGACCGGAAACGCACACACTGTGCTAATGAGTTTAATGTCGCCTCGCTGAATCTTCAGCTGGACTTTAAGAAGCGAAAGCCTGTTCAAAGTGTTTCTATGCAGAATGAGGTGTTTTTAAAACCTTACAAAGACTCTTTTTTTCTTTTTTCATTTTCATATGTTGCTTTTTCCTCCTCATATCACTGTTTACTCTACACTTGATCACGGGTGGTTAATAGACTTGGATCAGTCTGACAATGTTCCTCCTGCACATTCGGGCTTGCTGATTGGTTGTGGTGTTGCTGTGGTAACTGTTGCTTAGTTAACAGTTTTTTCCTCCCTATGCTCATTGCAGTGGAACTTGTTAATGACTATGGTTGTTCTGTTACTCTTTATTTCTCCTGTTGTGCTGAGATACGACACACTTTAGAGGAAGTTTACATTTATTTTATTGCACTCTTAAAGCCGTGCTATTCAAATTAGTGCATCACAACATTTCATGGGAGTTTGGACATGAACGTTTTAGCTGGAATGGTTAGTTCACACATGTTAAACACAGGCCTAACTTTGATTTAGTGCTGGGAATGATACGAATGCTTAACCAAAGCCTTTGTTGCCTCAAGGTAACTATTTCAGTATTTATTTTATGACAATTATTTGCTTGCTACAAATATTTAAAACCAAATTTGACTTTTTTTAAAGTGGTTTTCCTTTCCGTAGTGTTGTTTTCTTGTGGTATTATAGCATAGTAGTCTGTGCATAAAGTGAAAGTACGGTATGCCTTGATTTTAATCAGACTGTGTCACCATCTGGTGGCCATTCAGAGAATCCTGTCCACTTGCTGCCCTGAAGTGTGTGCATGGTTCTGTGTCTATTATTATTGTTCAATGAAGTCTATTATCTTTTTAAAAAATGTAAATCTCAACATTGTTTTAAGAAATTGGCTAGGTATTTTGAATTATCCGTTCTCTTTGTAAGAGATACACATTCGACTGACCCCTCTGGGGGTTTCTAAGAATATTTTAGTTTCTATGAGCGAGTTCTCTATCATTCTGGTTATGCTCTGAAAGGTAAAGTCAGCAAACTATAGCTGTGAGTTGTGGGAAAGAAGCAATATGTGTCTGAAGTGTCAGGTTTGGTTTCTTTATGCAGTTTAAAAGCTTTCTTTTGATTCACTCTGTGATTTGTCACAGGCGGTTTGAGTAAATGAAATGAAGCACACTGTCCTAATCGTTGTGTGCTGTGGAGATACTGAATGAACTACGTGAGCTGGATGAGATTCATGTTTGTCTTGAGTGTGTTTCATATGTAGGCCATACGTTAAACTTATGTTAATTCATTATTGTGGTATTATTTTGCTTTTTTTTTTCAGTGGTCTGTGTTATGTGATATTTAAAGTGGTTTATGCAATACTGTTTTGTTAGTGGATCTTCCCATCAGTGTGGATGATTTCTGGATGCTTTTGTTTGGAGTGATGTGTACATTTTCTTTAAGGGAATGAATATAATAAAAAAATATTTTTCCTAAACATGTGATTATTTGCCTTTAATTCCCTGGGTTCACCAGCATCTGATATGGTTGTTTCTAAAATGTGCCCTGGACTATCCGATACCTGGTCTGAAAGGAGTAGTCATCCAAGATGTCCACTTCTTTCTTTCTTAAGTCGAAAAGAAATTAAGGTTTTTGATGAAAACATTCCAGGATTTTCTCCATACAATGGACTTCAATGGGAACCAAACGGTTCAAGGTCCAAATGAGAGTTTCAGTGCCGCTTCAAAGGGCTTTAAACGACACCAGACGATGAATAAGGGTCTTATCAAGCGAAACGAGTGGTAATTTAAAAATAAAATAAAAAGAAAATTCGTTTCACTGAAGTCCATCTTCTGTCAAACACAAAAGATATTTTGAATATTTTTGGTTTTGGTAGTCAGTTTGGCTACCGTAAACGGTTTGATTACCATCCTTCTTTAAAATATCTTTTTTGTTCAACAGAAGAAAGAAACTCACACAGGTTTGGAACAAAATAAGGGTGAGCAAGTAATAACAGAATTTCATTTTTAGGTAAACTAACTTAACCCTTTAATAACAATAATTAAATTGTTGTTTATAATAATGTATTATTAGAAAATTTAAATATTTGCTGATTTGTTAATAAGATTAAAGACCGAGCTATTTTTTTACTACGATCCCCCCACAGAATGTTTGTGTCAACATTTTGTTTGCCATTTCTCGTTTTAATGTAGAAACAATATCTGTAAATTTGGTATTTCTGGTAGAACTCTGTTTACCAGTGTGAATTTCTGATATCGTGAACAGAAATGCTTTTTTTTGTTGTGCCTTTTGAGCGGTTCCGCGCTGCGCCTCTTTGGTTCCGCCTTCAACACGCGCGCACACCGGAAGTTTGGATTTTGTTGTTACACTGGAACAAAATGGCTGCTGTGAGTTTTTTCATTGAAGGCACTGGAACATTTATTCCGCTTCTTGCTTTGGATTTCCTACCTGTGGTGATGCAACTCGATTGGCAAGTCAGTTTCAATGTTTGTCGTCATTGTCACGTTATGCCCCGCTCTGTCAGGTGGTCGTGTTGTGTGGGTTTGTGCATTTTAAGTGAGCTGTTAGCTGTGGTTAGCCGAGTCTGTCGTTTGCTGGAGCTCCAGTGCTGAAGTTTGTCTTCTTCTTCTGGCATAATATTCTTCTGAATTTCATGAATGAATGATATTTATTGCTATTGCATCATTTAACGCATACTTTGTCATCATTCTGCTGAATTTCACCACATTTGTTTACCAGATGTTGTGACTGCATAGATACACACAGATGCATAACTGTCTCATACTTTGTTTATTCGCATTCATACACTTGTCATTAGATGTCTAGGGTTAAATTCTTAATGGCAACTGTCAGCTGACAGATAAATGCACACGTTAATGTGTTTCTGAACTGTCTCTCTCTGATCTCAGGCTTTGAATGGTGTGTTTGTGGAGGTGACAGTGTTGGTGTAACACAGCATCGCCTCCTGTCACACAACAACCACAATGGTAAGACCTTCAGATTTGGTTTAACTGATGTATTTATAACGGGATTGGTTTTATTCAACGTTATAGCATTGATTTGATAATATTTGACATTTTCACTGATTTGTTTGCACAATATGAGAGATTGCCCTGCCTCTAATGTTATGCATTTTCATTTATCTTTCTTCCACAGCAACAAGTCCTAGAATATGCATTGGATTGGGCTGAGGTATACTTATTTCTGTGTTGTTTTATACTGTAACATTCAGTATCCATAATATCTGTTCATATGGCAATAATGTATTCTTCTACTCTACTATGACATTATGTCTTGTTTAGTACATTGTTGAAAGTGCTCGTCAGCGACCAGCAAAGAGACGATCGTCCTCTAGTGGAAGGAAATCCTTATATCAGAAACTTTATGAATTGTACATTGAAGAGTGTGAAAAAGAACCAGAGTTGAAGGTAATCTTCACCCGCTATTACACACAAACACATGTTTTACACTGACTTCAAGACTTGCATTTCAATGAAGTGGCATTCGCAGCCCTTTTTGCTCAGTGATACCAGATACTCAATTAGAAAACTATGGTGTGATTTTATACATTCTTATCGAGTCGATGGAATATAATAGTGAAAAGTGCTGAATGATGTTACGGATTGAATATGTGTGTGTACAAATATGTGACGTGTATATAAATAACAAAGTCCTTACTGCCCTCTTTCTGTAGAAACTGAGGAGAAATGTGAATCTACTTGAGAAACTGGTCGCCCAGGAGTCCGTCTCATGTCTGGTGGTCAACCTGTACCCTGCCAATGAAGGATATTCGCTTATGCTTAGAGGAAAGAATGGATCTGGTACTGTCCGCTTTTTAATTTTATTACATCATGCTGCTTGTTAATAAAGTCTTGTCGAGCTGATGTTTTTATCCCGACCTATAAGATTCGGAAACAATCCGACTTCGCTATGAAGAAGGAGAGTTACTGGAGTACCTGGATGCTGAGGAGCTGCCGCCCATCCTTGTTGATCTTCTAGAAAAATCACAGGTTAGTAGCATCACTGAACTATTTTTTTATGTGTAATTTATTCATGTATTTTTCCATTTCATTTTAATGCACTCTGGGTGTTTTTTTATTTCTTACTATTTAAAATTATTTATATTTAATTTACCATTAACATTACCAGCCCTATATAAAGTTCAGAACAGTGTTATTGTTAACTAAAACTATAGTTAAATAATTTTTCTTAATTAGAATAAAGCTGAAATAATGTAAAATATAAATATTGTGTAAACTAAATTAAAATGTTTCAGCTGAAGAACTATAATTGCATAAAAATATAAATCTTAAAGTTAAAATAAAATGATAACTTATAAAAATGATAAAAAGCACATAAATCTTAAAGTTACTGTAAAAGTATTTTTTTTTCAGTTATCATTTTATTTTAACTTAAAATAAAATGATAACTGAAAAAAAAATACTTTTACAGTATAGAAATAATTCTAAAATAACACTGGTGCAGAATTGATTCAATGTGTAATTTTAATTTCATTAACCTACATTAGTGTTTTATTACATATATCATTTCATGCACTTGAAAAATCTGCCCTGACCTTTTTTATTATTTAAAAATGTTTATATTTAATTTACCATCAACATTAACGGCCCTATATAAAGTTCAGAACAGTGTTGTTATTGTTAATTAAAACTATTATTTAATATTTTTTCTTAATTAGAATAAAGCTGAAATAATGTAAAATATAAATATTGTGTAAACTTAAAAAACGTAAACTAAATTAAAATGTTTTTGTTAAAGAACTATAATTGCATAAAAATAAGTTAAAGCTTAAAATATTAAGAAAGTCCAAAAATTAAAAAAAAAATGACAAAAAGCATATAAATAAAAAAACTGAAAATCTAAAAATTAAAACAAATTAAAATATAAACTATTACAGTATTTAAAGAATTCTAAAATAACACTGGTGCAGAATTGATTCAATGTGTAATTTTAATTTCATTAAACCTACATTAGTTTTTTTATTACACAATGCATAAACCAGTGGCTTATTTTTGTTTTTCTGCTTTTGTCCTGTCAGGTGAACATATTTCACTGTGGCTGTGTCATCGCTGAGGTCAGGGACTATAGACAGTCTGGAAATGCAAAGATGCCCGACCTACCAGAGCCGGCACATCCTGCTGAGACCCACTATGCAGGTCAGTAACAGTCCTGATCCATGACCAGCAGTCTCAGTATTTTTCTTAAGCTGTGTCTCTTCTCTTCACCAGACCCTGATCTGTGACGTTCATGCTATGACAAGTGATCACCACAAATGGACGCAGGTGATGCGACCGCACAGAGCATTAAAAGTGACCCATTCACAGCTTCGGCATCGATTCTCACGTGTTTTGAATGTGTTTATAGGATGATAAACTTCAGCTGGAGAGTCAGTTGATTCTGGCTACAGCAGAGCCTCTGTGTCTGGACCCTTCCATCTCCGTCAGCTGCACTACCAACCGTCTGCTCTACAACAAACAGAAGATGAACACACGATCCATGAAACGGTGACGCCGATTTTTATTCAAATGCGTTCTGCTTTTTGTATACAATGCTGATCAAAAGGTTCAAAAGTCTCCTGTTCTCATTCATATTTGAGTATATTTTATTCCTTTGATGGCAAAGCTGAATTGTAGCATCATTACTTCAGTCTTTAGTGATCCTTTAGATATCATTCCAATAAGCTGATTTGGTGCTCAAGAAACATTTCTTATTATCAGTTTTGAAAACTGTTTAAAAAATGTGTCGCATTTTTTTAGGATTCTTTAATTAATATAAAGTATTATATTAATTTTGTAACATTATAAGTAATTTTACTGTCACTTTTGATTTAATTTAATGTGTCCTTTAATAAAGGGATCAATTTCTTAAACAAACAAAAAAAATCCCAGACTTTTGAATGGTAGTGTATATTTGCATGTTCCTGTCATCTGCTGTTCATTGTACCGCAATAACTGCATTTAACATCCAAGGAATTGCACACACCCACAGAGATTATGTAGAGTTGCACAGAGTAGGTCTTTTATTGTGTGTTTGTGGTTCGTCACCACCTGTGAACTGAAAACCCACTGCTGTTTTGATCTCTCATTGTATTGTTGAGACTTAAAGATATGTGAGTGGGTTCTTTTAGCTGTTTGAGTTTAGTGCAAGAACCTCACGAGAATCAGTCCCTGTACTCACAAGGGCTAAATAAGAAGGTAATTTCATGTAGTTTTGCCAAAGTTAAAGGCTTCAGGATGTCAAAGAGATCCTGAAAACTTTAAAGCTAAATTTCAAATCCATCATTCATTCAAACCTTTATTTAACCAGGATGAAAACTCATTGAGATAAAAAATGTGTCCTGGCAAGTGGCAGGACAAATTGCACGTACAAATAGTTACAGAAACACAAGTAAATACATAGACACACTTTCACTCATCATATTCAAACAACAATGTCATCAGAAGAAATCTAGGTCATAAATGAAATTAATTTAAGAACAGTGACATTTTTTATTTAAAAGATAAACAGGATTTATGTCAGTTATGCATCATTGCAGGCTAACGGAAGTCATGTTTCTCCCCCCACAGGTGTTTTAGGAGGCATTCACGAGCAGCTCTGAACAGACAGCAGGAGATGATGAGCCACTGCCCCACACTGCCACAGCTCCGACTCCTGGACTACCTGCAGAGGAGGAAAGAGAGGAAACCCGCTTCCTCCATAGACCTCAAGATCTCCAAAGCTGGCAATGTGAGTCAAAGACACAGTTTTCATTCCTGTGCTGATTTTGGGGGAATTCATTTAAACCTGGGAAAATATGTACACTACTGTTCAAAAGTTTCTGGGTCAGTTACAATTGTTTAAAATTAGTTTTATTCAACAAGGATGCATTAGAGTAGTTCACTTAAAAAAAAAAAAAACTTTTGCTGATTATTTACTCACCCCATGTCATCCAAGATGTCCATGTCTTTCTTTCTTCAGTCGAAAAGAAATTAAGGTTTTTGATGAAAACATTCCAGGATTTTTCTCCATATAATGGACTTCAATGGGAACCAAACGGTTCAAGGTCCAAAAGACACTTTCAGTGAAAACTGCTTTAAAAATGCTTTAAATGATGAATAAGGGTCTTATCAAAAAGGTCGCTTATTTAAAAAAAAAAAAAAATTATTAGCTTAATGGTCGCGCTGCTCTGTTCTGTATGCACGTCATGACTCTCCTGTTTCAAATTCGCTCATCAAAATGAACAAATCTTTTTCCGAGTCAATCCGTTCGTTTCGTTCGTTGAATGAACCAAATGACTCAGAAAAGATTCATTCATTTTGATGAATGAGTTCGAACAGGAGAGTCACGAACGTTGCATCACAGAACAGAACAAGGCGAGCATTTGTGCTTATAAAACATAAACTTTGTTATTTATTTATTAAATGAGTCATCATTTTGCTTGATAAGACCCTTATTCATCGTCTGGAATCGTTTAAAGCCCTTCTAACAGTTTGCAGTTTTCACTGAAACTGTGTTTTGGACCTTGAACCGTTTGGTTCCCATTGAAGTCCATTATATGGAGAAAAATGCTGGAATGTTTTCATCAAAAAAGTCTTTTTGAACTGAAGAAAAGAAAGACATGGACATCTTGGATGACATGGGGTGAGTAAATTATCAGCAAAATTTTTTTCAGAAGTGAGCTATCCCTTTAAATTGATCAAAAGTGACAGTAAATACCTTTTTAATGTTACAAAATATTTCCATTTCAAATAAAAGTTCCTTTTTTTTCCACAGAAATATTACGCATAATAATAACAAATGTTTCTTGAGCACCAAATCTGCATATTAGAATAATTTCTGAATGATCATGTGACACTGAAGACTGGATTAATGATGCTGAAAATTAACCTTTGCCATTACATGAATAAATTACCTTTTAAAAATTCTTTTAAATGAATGAACAGCCATTTTAAATTGTAATAATATTGCACAGTATTAATTTACTGTTTTCACTGTAGTTTTGATCAAATTAATGCAGCCTTGGTGAGAGTTAAGAGACATCTTTTAAAAGCGTGTACTATTTATTATTAATCAAATGTCCTGTTTAAATAATTACTTAATATTAATTCCGAGTTTTGTTAGATCTTATCGATCTTTATCACTTGAGTGGGTGTTTTATGTGTTTAAATCACCCGTTTCTCTTGTAGTGTGTGGACATGTGGAAACAGAACAGTTGTCAGCTGACCGTCCCAGCGGAAATTGACGTGAGTTGCTGTAATGCAGTTTAATGAACATACAGTACATACAGAACAAGGTCCAACAATATTTCATCACAGAAATAACTGTCTTGTGGCCTTCAATGTTCTGTTGTGGGATCTTTAGAGGTTTTGTCTTGTAGCCAAGTCTGTGAACATGAGTTTTTCCTCTTGCCTTCAGGTCGAGAAATATGCAGTGGCAGAAAACTCAGTCAAAATAGATGACACTCAGCCTACTGTTTGGCCTGCACGGGTAATCAAAGGAACTAGACTGTACATGAACCCTGTAAAATATTGTATTATCTTTGTGACATGTTGTGTTTGTCTCTGAACAGGACGTGAGGGACGACTACATTTTCGAGTGTGAGATGGGAGGTCAGTCTCAAAGAACAAAAGTCACTATCTTCCAGTCTATGGGCGACCCGCTGGTGTACGGGAAAATCTACAGCGCCAAAGAGTCCAAATCAGAGGAGGAAGTCACAGACCTACACCTCATTCACCCACCGTAAGAAACAACTGATCACATTTTAGTTTTTCACTCACAAGTATTTATTTCACATTTGTCCAGGTAGATTACTTTTACTCTCCGATGAGCGTAGTTTTGCCTGCTCATGTAACTGTCTTTTTTTTGTTTGTTGCAGATTTCTCATTGGTTCAAAGACAGACGCTGATCGGTGAGTATGGGAGCTTGGTGTTAGGTTTCTGGTCTTAATAATAATAAGAATAATAAACTTTATTTTCTATAGCACCTTTAAAAGTTACATCTCAAAGCGCTTCACAAAAGTAAGAAAAAAGAAAAGAATAATACAACAATATAAAAGAAAAGTATTCATAAGGAAGTACATTCAAATATACAATACACATAAAATATAATTGATATGTTATCGAAACAATTCCATAATTAAATGGAAAAGAAAAATTGTTAGAAGTAATCAAATAAATGCTTTGAGGGTATAGATTTAAAAACACTTAAAGGAGTAGTTCACTTTTAAAAAAACTTTTGCTGATAATTTACTCACCCCCATGTCATCCAAGATGTCCATGTCTTTCTTTCTTCAGTCGAAAAGAAATTAAGGTTTTTGATGAAAACATTCCAGGATTTTTCTCCATATAATTGACTTTAATAGGAACCAAACAGTTCAAGGTCCAAAAGACCATTTGAGAGCAGCTTCAAAGGGCTTTAAACGACACCAGACGATGAATAAGGGTTTTATCTAGTGAAACGATTGCTCATTTCACAAATAAGTAAAAAAGTTTAAGTTTTATAAGCACAAATGCTCAAATGTGATTCCTAGTCAGGATTCTAGGATCTAGTCTTGGTTGTTTTCAGCCACCATGTGAATGTTCCTGTGCTGCAGGTTTCTGACGCAGTATAAAGAGGTGTACGAACGGGACGTGAAGTGTCAGGTGAAGATGTTGCACAACTCGCAAGGCCAGCTCTCCCCACCAGGGAGAACGAGGTGAGACGCTTTGTATAATGTATATATCTTACTGTTTCGACTATGGTTTTAATCTGATTTGGATCAGGTTTGTAATCATCTAATGTATTTATTTTGCAGTTCATGCTATAGAAAAATAGATATGAGGCAGATTTGATATTTGTGCCCAAAAGTGATTGATTATAGATTTATATGCTAGATATAGAAAATGGGTACCAAAACAATTGCATGTGCCTAAAAAAAAAACACGTTTGTTGTTGATGCAGGCTGATGGTTTCTCAGCGCTGGTCCAGTCTTCGGTTTTAGGAAAGGGTGTCAAACACAGACCTCCTCCAATCAAACTGCCAGCCGGCTCAGCCTGCGCCTCCTCAGGTGAGACAGACTTCATGGATGATGTATGATTATTTTTTATGTTCATGCCTGCAAATTACTTTATAGCACTTAATCCTGTAATTGTGGTCAAATGTGGGCACAGAGGACTCGGGTGTGATCCTAATTTTTATTTATCATAAATGTTATATCACTGTCTTCGATAAAGTTTTGTCTATCCATTTATAGTGTTTTTTTTTATTTTAGGGTATTTTTGAATTTATTTACTTCAAAAAGTACAATATTTTCTATGTAAATTATGCTTATTTTTAGGTTTTATTTTTTAATATCATTAAAATATCATTCTAATAAGTTCTTAGAGCTAAAACCTAAAGATAAAGTGACTTTGCTGTCACCTGGTGTCTTATTTTGGCTTTATTTAAAATGCTCTAAATTACAGTTTTTCCCATTCTTTTCTATGGGTGCCCATTTTTGACCCAAACACAAGATTAAGGAGTTTTTTTTTTACCCACTTAACATTGTAGAATCGAGTAAAAAAAAATTATGTGTGTTTAGAAGGCAAACTTAGGAAAAGTAGCCAAGTCTTGTACCGCTCAGATCAAGGGAAGTGTTTTAAAAAAATAAATCAAAACTATTTTGCCCACATTTGTTCAGAATAGGGTTTTAGGGATAAATGTTTTATAACATTTTCCCTGAAAGTTTGCAAGAGCGTGATTATAAACACAACGTGGCTGTGAAAGTGGACGTGTGAGTAGATGAGTTCACCTGTTTGGCTGATGACGTTTAATGTCCCTGACAACCTCTGTAGTCCCATTTAGCCACTTGTTACACAAGTAAAACACCTTTTAAAACACCACAAGAGGATATTACTGATGTAAAATATCTTGAGCATGTTCACCACAGACCTTATTTCAAGCATTCAACCAAAAGCCCATGAGAACGATGGAATCAGAAGTGCTAAAATGCTAATTTCTAGGTTTTGGCCCACAAAAAAATGTCATCCCAGGCACCCCTCTATAAAAGACCTTAGTCAGATTAGACGACAACATACAGAATTGAACTGGGATAAAAATGAGGCTGTGAGGAGTAGACATCTTTACAATGTCATGCACTGTATTAAGGTTCTGGATCACGTCATTTTCACAAATCACTACTTTGACAGCGGTTTTATGGAGGTTTGTCCACTGAAAGTTTCTGAGACATTCCGTCGTGGTTACCCAAAAATGAAAATTCATAAAACATTTAACCTTCATCAACACACATCAGTTCTGGTAAATTGAATCTCAAGCATGATAGTTTGACATGCGAGAACCAATGAGGTTCATTCTCGTGTTATGCAGCATGTTGGAGCTTTCACAAGAACCAGTCTATAGATTGATGAAAGTCAAGTCAGGTCTTCTGTCTGTCACAATATGTTTTTGTCTCTCCACTTTAAAAAGTGTACTCTAAACAAACACTCCGTCCTGTTGTGTAGGAAACCTGTACAGTACACAGGCCTCCAGCGGCCATCTCAAGTGCCCGACCCCTCCACCCTCGAAGAATCAGTCGCTCTCCCGGAAACACTCCATGGAGCTCAGCCTGCTGTCCCCTGCTGCTCTCTCGCCCATGCAGAGTGAGTAACTGAGGATCCCTCCATCCACAACCACAAAGCATTTACTGACTAGGGCTGCGTGATATATGGCTTAAAGGGCAACTCCACTTTTTTGGAAATAGCGTTTTACAACTCCCCCGGAGTTAAACTGTTGAGTTTGACCGTTTTTTAATCCATTGAGCCGATCTCCGGTTCTGATCACTTCTGATAACTTTATAAATCTTTTTGTTACAGTGAATCTTTTCCTAAATCATACTGGCCAAAACGGATTTTGCCACTCTTTTGAGTAAAAAGTAATTTTTAAGTTTTAAAAAATATGTAAATAAATAAATAAATAAATAAATGATATGCAGAAAACAACAAAATTACCACATTCAACTCTAGAATGATTAATTCTTTCCAAATTTAAGCCATTTGGTGAAAATTTATAACCTGTATTTTTGTATACATGCGGTCCTATCACACTTGCTAGGCATATGTTTGTTTATGAATTTTTCAACCTTCTTTTCCCTCTGATTGTCATCCATAGGATCAGGTACTCCCAAGCCCGCTACACCCACCCCCACCAACACGCCGTGTTCTACTCCACACCCTGCCGATGTTCAGAGTGCCACGCCCTCATTAACGCCCACCCCTCAGGACCCCACCCTCCCACAGCAACCCACCCTGCTGACCCCCTTCACCCAGCAGCAGATGGCCCTGCCCGTCATGACTATTCCCCTGCCCACGTCCAGCACCACGTCTTCACAGGTCATGACCAACCCTGCAGGGCTGAACTTCATCAATGTGGTGGGCCCGGTTTGGTAAGTGACATGAAAAAAAATATTTTATATGACTTAAGCCGGGTGCACACTGTATGATTTTATCCACAATTTGGCTGTCTGAGACAAATTTTACAAATACTAAAATATTCCTCTGATCTTAGGCTAAAATCAAACATGTCATGGTTTGATGGTGCGTTTGTCCATTTGTTACTGTTGTACAGTCCGACATTGGCAACTGAGATCCTAGTTGAGATCCATGCATGTTCACACAGTCTGACAAGAAACAAGTGTAAAGGACTATTATATTCACCCGGCTGAACCTCTCTTACACACAGCAGTCCACAGACCCTGATGAGCGGTTTTAACCCGATGTTGGGTTGTAGTCCTGGGACCCTGGCGTCTGGTATACCCCTGAGTGGACTTCTGCCCTCTGGTGGTCTCATGTCTGGAGCTCTGCCTGCCATGCAGTCTGCAGCTCCAGCAGGTAAACTTCTCCGTCATTCGCTCTCTGCATGGTCAGATGTTCATCAGTGACTTTTATGACGCTTTTCCACTGCATGGTACGGTACAGTTCGGTACAGCACGCCTTGGGCCACAAACCAGTAAATAAAACTCTTTTTATTTTAGGTACACTATACACTAAATGCATACAATGAATAGATGCAAGATGCAAAATTGATGCTTTAAATTGGACAAGTCAGAACAGTTGCACATTTATCTATATCTATTTAAGATAGATATAGATAAAAATATAAATATTAGGTTGCAAACACAATGTCGCTGGTACTGACGATTCTGTCTGACCAATCAGTGATCTGCAGTGTTTCACGTCACATTTAGTACGGTACGGCTCGCTTTAAATGGTACCTGGTCTGTTGAGGTTCCAGGCGCACCGTACCGTACTAAATGTGAAGTGAAACAATGCTGATCACTGATTGGTCAGACAGAATCGTCCAGTACCAGCGACATTGTGTTTGCGACCTAAATATTTATATTTTTATCTATATCTATCTTAAATAGATATAGATAAATGTGCAACTGTTCTGACTTGTCCAATTTTCAGCATCAATTTTGCATCTTGCATCAAAATCCTGTTTATTTATTGTATGCATTTAGTGTATAGTGTACCTAAAATAAAAGAGTTTTATTTACAGGTTTGTGGCCCTTAATTTCTTTGTTTTAATTAACCACTTGTAAACTTATGTCCACTGTTCTTTTTTATAAATATAGAATTTGTATTACATCTATATTCATTATAGTCGAATCAAAAATCAAATCAAGAGTTTGCGAATCGAAATCGAATTTGAATATCTGAATCGATACCCAGCCTAAACTAAACCCTCATATCACGAATGGAAAAATATCACGATACTAAACTTATGATAAAATATTATTGCTATACTCCAAGACGTATGATTAAAGGTTAACAAAAAATGTACTGTTGATTAAAATGCTAAATTTGATATTAAATTGTGGGTTTCAATGAATAGACTTGGACTTGGTGCTGGTAACCCAAGGACATTGGTGACACCAGAATAAAAATATTCATGATTCTGAAGCTGAAAATACAGAATTATTTTAGACGAATATGCTTGCACTCTGTCACTGGCTAGAGATATTTAAAATAATGTAGGCTACTTTGTACTGGTAACATAATACGTTTGGCATCATCAGGACCCATAAATATGTATATCTACGATACATATTGTTGGATTTCATTGTTACACCCCTATTAAATGTTAATCCCGTTGTCCCGGCAGGTGGGCCTTTTGGCTTGAACAACAGCCCGGGACTGCGACCACTCAACCTTCTTCAGGTGAGGGGGCTTTTCCTGTAATGTAATGGGTTTTGTGGAGATGATTCTCTCATTCCCTCCCATTTATAATTGTGTTTGCCTTTCTTTCAGCTCCCTACGGGACCACTGATTTTTAACTCTCTGCAGCAGCAGCAGTTATCTCAGTTCTCCCCTCAACAGCAGAGCAGCCAGTCGGCCACATCCAGCCCCCAGCAGCAGGGGGAGTCAGTGAGTCAGACAGTGTCCATCATTTTACACATTGTTCTAGTAATCTTGTGATGCGGAGGATTAACTAAGAGTGTGAAAATCTGAATAGTAACTGAGTTGTCCTGTTTGCATCAGGCTGACCCGGGTCTGACGACAGAACAGGGACTGACCGCACAACAGACAGCAGTCATCAATCTCACCGGAGTGGGGGGTTCATGTCCCCTCAGGCAGCAGGTACAGACTCATGCACCGGATACATGCATTCACTTCTCTGCTACTCCTCTCACTGTTATTCAAGTACATCTCTAGTCCAGATATCTCTAACAGACACTAACACAACGAGTAGACATACTAATGGATGTAGATTTTTGTAGTGCGTCATACTAATCTCAACGTAGATCAGACCTGTTTTTTGACTATTTGGTTTGTCATTTGATTAACATGATGGTGGATGCCACTTTTCCTTTTTGCTACATTCTACCTTTTATTTCCTGTTACCTCCCTCCCCACCCTATTCTTTCTCTCTCCCCCTCCTCCACCCACCCCTCTGTCCGTGGTAGTGCTGTCCCAGCTGGGTTGTGGTCTGGAGGGGTCCGGGCCCAGCGCACCGTCCCCGAGGCTCCAGCAACAGCACCAGCCACAGATCCAAGTAATGCAGCAACTTTGACCTCATCCACCCATAGACATGTGTATATCAGACTGACCTTCTGACCTCTTGACACGAATTCAAAACTGACCCTATATACTTTTCTCAAAACACCCTTCAGGTCTTAATATTCACAATCCATCAAATTATAATAACGTGTTCCAGCTCTTAAACATCATCTGTTTTTGGCTGATATCACTTACGCACATTTTACGCACACACCTACTTTTTATAAACCAATCAGTTCTCAATGGATTCATTAAATTGTTACACTCTGAAATACATTAGATTATACAATTATAAAACATATAATTATTACCCTAAAATATCTAAAGCTTTTTTTACAAAAGTTTGGGGTCAGTATTTTTTTTGTTTTTGAAAGAAGTCTCTTCTCACCAAGGCTGCATTTATTTGATGCAGTAAAAACTGTAATACTGTGAAATATGTTTTCAATTGTAAATAACTGATTTCTATTCTAATATAATTTAATATGTAATTTATTCCTGTGGTGGCAAAAATGAATTTTAAGCATCATTACTCCTGTCTTCAGTGTCACATGGTCCTTCAGAAATCATTCTAATGTGCTGATTTGGTGCTCAAGAACATTTCTTATTATTATCGGCGTTAAAAGCAATGGTTTCCACAAAAACTTTAAGTACCAATAAACGTTTTTTATTAGAAATTGAAAAAAGTAGGGATGTCACGATGTATCTGCCGATATATGTTAATTTTTAGTGTTATCGTTATCTGGCCTGATAAGAAAATTAGGCCGATATATTAAAGCTGCTAATTCATGTAGATTGCAGATGCACTGTTCAACATGATGGTTTGGAATTGCTTGAAATTAGGGCTGTGCAAAAGTTAATTGTGATTAATCGTATCCAAAATAAAAGTCTGTGCTTACATAATATATTTGTGTGTGTTGTATATATAAATACCTATGCATGCATGTATATATTTAAGAATTATTTGCACTTAAATTCTGTATATATATATATATATATATATATATATATATGTGTGTGTGTGTGTATATATATATATATATATATATATATATATATATATATAAATCTATATTATATAAATATTTTATATATGAATAACACATTTTCTTAAATATATACATGCATGTGTGTGTATTTATGTATACAAAATAATTTTATACAGCACACACAAATATATTATGTAAACACAGACTTTTATTTTGGATGCGGTTAATTGCAATTAATTTTTGCACAGCCCTACTTGAAATATGATTGGACAAAAAATAAAAACAGTTTTATGTCTGTCATATAATAATAATAACATTATAAATGTGTGCTTGGGATATGGATTTTAATGGTGAGACTTTTGTTTTTGTAATCAGACTCTCAAAAATGAAATAAAAATTTGGATTTTAGATTTATCGGCCAAAATATCGGTTATCGACTTTCAAGAATAAAGAATCAGGTATCGGCTAAAATGTTAATATCGGTGCATCCCTAAAAAAAGCATTTATTTGAAGCGTCTAACAATATGTCTTTAGACTATTTAACCTCACTTTTCATCACTTTATTTGTCCTTGCTGAATATGTGTTATTTACTTATTTTTAAATCTCTTACTGACCCCAAACTTTTGAACAGTAGTGTGTACAATATTGCGACATCTTAAGGACAGAAGCACAATTTAACAACTTAAAACATTGAGTCTGAAAGGCTCTGGTGCAAGACTGTGGGTCAGTCTGTTATATGATGTCTATGCATTCATTCTTTATATCAAAAGCTCAAGACTACACAGCTAAACACTGTTTATCACATCGAATCGTTTATTTTGGGCTGCTTCTGACCAATGTGTAAAGCTTGCCGTATTCTTGTCTAAGCCTTTACCAACATCTTTGCATATCATGTTGAGCTTGTGGCACATCTCTTAACAGCAGCTTGAAGCATGTTCTTAGCACTTGAGATATAACTTCATAAATGTCAGAAGGATTCATCAGATTTCATTGATAAGCATGACTCATTTGTGTTGTGCTTGTGTTCTCCATCACACACATCTTGACCAGTACAGCCGAACCCTTGCATTAGTCCAGCTGAGATGCGAGTTGAAGTTGCTGTCTTACTGACACCAAACAAAGCATGGCTGTGTGAGTGTGTGTGTGTGTGTGTGTAATACAGCATAGCCTGACAAAACAACAAGCTGACATTACACTTTTACTGCCTTCCCTTTTTCCTTCTGCTTGCTCCCTTTCTCCGTTTCTCACAGTTTGTCGTTCCCATCACTTCCCCATCCCTCCTTCTCTTTCTGCCTCACTCAGCTTCTGCGAACACATTGTCTGTCCAGCGTGCGGCTTTCATTTTCACTGCAGTTTTAAAGAATGGTGGTTTCCCTGCTTTAGTTGAAACTCTTCCATTATTTGAGCCAACGGGGGGCGACACAAACATGTTAAGCATGTAATTTTGTAAACAATGTACATTACTAGCTAAAGGTATTTTCCAAATTATAGATAGTAGAACCAAATCAGTTATCAGATGATGGTAGAGATGTTTTGGTAACACTTTACTTGAAGGGGTGTGCATAAGACTGACATGACACCCTCATAACCATGACATGACATAATGTTATGAATATGAAGTAGGGTTTATGCATGTTTATGACAACTGTCTTTTGTCTCAATAATGACATTTTGAATGCAAATATGACATTGTTTAAGATGTCTTTGTCATGATGACAACTTGACATTAAATTAAGTTAATCTGTCATGTGGTTGGCTTTGACATTGGCTGTCATGAGGCATTATAACTGTGTCATGAATATTTTTCGTGACCTCAACTACAGTGGTACTAATTGAATTTGTCATTAAAAAGTTATAATGGCTTCATGACAGCCAATGTCTAAACCAACCACCTGACAGTTTATTGTAATGTTAACCAATAAAGCTAGGTGCTTTCTTAAGTTTGATCATTAATCATGTTTATGACAGGTTGTGTTGTCTTAGAATATCAAGTTGTCATGACAAAGACACTGACAGGTTATGATGTATTGGTTTATGTCAAGGTGTCATAACAATGACATCTCAAACAATGTCATATTTGCATTAAAAATGTCATAACTGAAATGAACGATGACTGTCACAAACATGCATAAAACTTCCTTCATATTCATAATGTCATGTCATGATTATGAAGGTGTCGAGTTAGTCTCTATGCACACGCCCCTTCAAGTAAAGTGTTACCGATGTGTGTATATCTGTCGATATTGGATATATGCTAGTGCATGCTCATTTCCCATTAGTGTACCTTTGCTCTTTAAAACTTGACTAATTTAGTTACACTGTTAAATGTTATCTTTAGCTAATCACAAAATTTATATTTTTTTTTAATACTGAAAAATCAGTAAATTCACTTTTAGCATTTAATATGATTTTAGTTGATAGTGTTTTTTTAGACCTAATAGAGTATTATCTATCTCTCTCATTATCTGTTATCACTACAGAACTTGAAAATAATTATTAGCTTATCGATTAGATTTTTAATATTGGTGCATTCCAAATTTTGCAATAATTGTAAAGGCATTAACTCATCTTTTTAAAAGACAAATTCATATGCAAGCACAATATACACTGCCGTTTAAAAGTTTAAGGTGAGATTTTTGTAAATGTTTTTGATCTCTTATTCTCACAAATACATTTGATAAAAATGCAGTAAGGACAGCAGGTATTGTGAAATATTTCTTATTTTAAAATGTAATTTATTCCTGTGATGGCAAAGCTGAATTTTCAGCATTTTTTCTCCACGTCTTCAGTGTCACATGATCCTTCATTGGTCATGATGATTTGACTTTTTTTGTTGTTGTCAATATTCAAAACAGTCATGCTGCTGATTTTTTTCAGTATTATTTTTTGAATATGAAGTTCAAAAAACAAAATTTATATATAAGGGCTGTCAAACGATTAATTCGCATCCAAAATAAAAGTTTGTGTTTATATAATATATATGGGTGCACTGTGTATAATTATTTTGTATATATAAATACACACACATGCATGTATATTTAAGCAAAAAAATATTATTTTTATATAAAATATTGATATTTATATACAATATAAATTATATATAAATCTATATACAGTATATACATGAAAATATTTCTTAAATATATACAAGCATGTGTGTGTATTTGTATATATATATATATATATATATATATATATATATATATTATAATAAGTGTGTGTATATATATATATATATATGTGTGTATATATATATATATATATATATATATATATATATATAATAAATACACAGTGTTACCCAGATAACCCAGCCCATATATATATATATATTTTTTTAATTTTTAATAATATTTAATAAAATTTAAATTTAATTTTTTTAAAAACATTTTTTACATTTAAAATTTCTTTACTCTCATATTTGGTCAATTTAATGTGTCCTTGCTGAATAAAAAAGTATTAATTCCTTTCATGAAAACAAACATTTGAACAGGATTGTATGTCTCTTTAAAACAATTAAATAATTATTTTATATTTGGTAAAAAAAAATTCCACATTAAGTTATGTAAATTGTATTATTTAGAGGTGTGTTTGGTCATAACGTTGAACTCCTTGGCTACATGTAGGAAATGCTTCTGCTGTGAGAGAGGACTCACAAATTCATTATCCGTTACTTTCCCTTTCGCACAGTTGCAATTCTTGCAGCACCAAATGCAACAGCAGCAAATGGGTATGGCAGTGGGGGCGGCACAGTCGGCGCTGCCACGGCAACATTCCGTCAACCAGCCAAGAAGTAAGAGGAAACGCAGCACGCCACAGCCCCTCCCCAAATCATGACCTCCTACCCCCTTCACTGACCCACCGCGAGGACGTCAGCAAACGGCACTGTGCTTGATCCGCAGCTTTTTACGGACTGACTGCGGCTCAACCGGGACTAAAGTTACAATTTTCATGGGGGTGCAGGAGTTACCCACCTGACCTCAGGCCAGAGGACTTATTCGTATTACACCGAGGACATTTAGAGCAGGGGACCTTAGAGTATTAACATATTTTTTAAAAGAAATGCAAGACATGAAATGAGACGATTCTTCTTGTAGGGTTCCCTACGGCATGCTGTCTTTATTCTCCTTCCAAATGGCCCTTTCAACGGAGAGCCTGTTCGGCTCGAGAGGGTGGACCCTACGCACACTAATAAGGGCCGTGACAGATGTGCCTCAATCACCTGTTGCTCAACTTTACCATGATGAGAAAACCTTCTCTACTGCTGGATGTCAGATCGATGGGCTGCCTTGTCCCAAGCGTGTGCGGTTTTCATACGGCACATTTTAAAATGGCGTTTTGTTATACTGAGGGGAGTTGATGTATATTCTTATGGAGAAAACAAATCTAGTCCATGTGAGTGGATGACATTTCTGAACACTGAGGCAGAATTTTTGTAAATGATCTTTGTCGGCAGTTTTATTTTGTGATAAAAAAGAAAGTATATATTGACAGTGAAAAATACAACTTTTAGATAAAAATGTCACGACTGTGTGTGTGTTTATTTCGTCGTCTTCATGCTCCCGATGACTTTGTCCACTAGTTTGCTGATCTCTTTGTTTGTTATGGCCCGATTCATGCAGTGTTGTAGTCTCTCGCGGATAACGATCGTCCCACCTAAAGCAAAACATTTCTTTTTAAATCTACAAATAATATTCAACCAAATCTACAGACCACAAAAACTCAATCTGACGATACTCATCTACAGATCTCGACACTTTGGATCCAAAATGGGTCATTTATGTGATCGTGAGATTTGATGATTTTTGTTTAAGTCTGTTGTCAGAGAAGAAAGAGAAAGCTTTAGGTATTTTTACAACTTTTTATAATTTGACTAAATATACTCTTTCTTTGTTGTATGGAAGCTTGTTTCTCTGACGAAATAATTTTTTTTAAAATCTTATAATTCTAAGTTTATTTCTCGGAATCTGACTTTTCTGCTCACATTTCTGACTGATTTGATCTAGCTACCCAAGATTATCTCAAAATTTGAACTCTTTTCTTGCAAATTCCATGTTCATTCTCGCAACCTGATTTTATTTTTAGCCAATCTGAGATTCATATAATTTTTAAATTTGTCTTGCAATTCTACCTTTATTTCTAGCAACCCAAGATTCTCAATTAATTTTGATCTAGCAACCCAAAATTCTCATATTCTAACTTTTCTTGTTCTTGAAATTCTGTCTTTGTATCTCACACTTCTGGTTTTATTTGTAACAATTCCAGATTCTTACAATTCTAACTTTTTTTTCACAGTTCTGACTTTATTTTTACCAATTCCAAAAATGATCTCACAATTTTTTTTTTTCGTAATTTCCAAGTTTAAAAATACTATAACAATTGCAAGTTATAAAGTCCGAATTGTGAGAGATGCACTCAAAAGTCAGATTTGTGAGATAGTCACAATTACCTTTTTTTTATTCCATGATGAAAACAAGTTTCTATAATATTGCCTTTTTCACCCCATGCATATTGCATCACTGGATGCTGTAAATAACCTGCGGCTTTGTGTCAAATGTCTTGATGTTCACCTGGTTTGTGGACGGCACAGAGTCGATCCTCCTCGTCTGTTACCACAGTCATTAATGCTGTAGACAAGCTTTCCTCTTCCGCCGTGGGGTCGATCGATGATGATGGAACTGCGAAAAGAGAAAATGGAAAAAGTGTCCGTGAACTCATTCTTGTCATTTCTAAACAATTGTATATTGATCTGAAACCAGTGTTCTCCTTTTTAATTATGTTAATTTAGCTAAACTAAATAGCGCATTGTGCAATAGAGAAATATGTTAATTACTCATCAAATACTGCAAACGATGAGCCAACCGGGTGCCGGCTGATCTTCAAGTGTCTTCTTCTGGATGTCAACTTCTGCTAAATCTGTCTCTTTGTTTACAGTGACTTCAGGAAGTTGGGCTGAGAAATTGGAAACGTGTTTTAGTCATCATAACAGCAGGAGGATATTATATTCAGATGAAGTGTCTCACCGTCCCTTTAAAGCCGCCAGTAAAACTATGATGCAGGCGTCAAGTAAGTTCCCATCGGAATCCAAACACATAATATCACAGTACAGCACCCAACAAAGCTAGAAAATAAGTCATAAATGAAATGCAAGGATTTTTAATTGATCAGTGAGTATATTTATTAAAGATTATATTATAAACACACACATACATAATATATAATATATCTAACCTTAGCTTTTTCAATGCACAATTCCTCCATATTTATTAATTCTGAACTGCAGAGCAGAAGAGAATAAAAAAGAATTAAGTAATAGCAACAATCAAAGTTTTGGCTTGACCAACATGATTTGCAGGCTTGCTAAGATTTATAAGAAAAACAGTTTCCTCTTTTTTGACAACCAATCAAAATGTATTCTTGAGTTGTACCTCTCAATGACATCCGCGATAAATTGGCTGGCGGCCTGAGCCTGTTCTCCTGGTGGTCCGGGTCTGAATCGAGATGAGCACAGTGGGGGAAGATCTACATTTGAGACTTGGAAACCAAAGAGGAACTTAATTTAAAATTTCATTCAACACCCCAATGTATAACACTTGTCAGTTACCCAGTTATTACATTTACCTATATATCCTTTATTTGGAGCATCAGAGGGTGGCGTAGTTAATTCCTGTGAGAACAAAATACTGTAACTTCATTATCCACCACCATATCATAGCGTTAAGGAAAATAAAAATGATTCTTACAGCTTTTATCCCACAGATTACTGTGGTGTTTCCAATCTTCACCATTGCTGATCCATCGGCTGTAGATATGGAGCCTAGAAAAACCGATTTATCCAATTATATCTAATGCATTGAAAATTATTTCAATGTGTTATTCTACAATATGCATCTAATACTTAACGTACTAATATTTAAGGTTGTGGGTCTAAACTCTCCCAATTCTCTTCCATCTGGACGACAGTTTTCTTTCTGTTGAATTTTAAGATAATTGATTATTAGATGAGCATTATTACCTGCTGTGTTATAAGTTATAACACTGATTCAAATTCATAGCTGACGTTGATTAACTCACCAAAAAGCTCCTGTGATATTCAAGAGGCTCTGCGGTTCTAAAAAATAAAACATACACTGAATATTTACGTTAAATACAGCGAAATCACAATCTCACTGTCGTGAAAACCTCTAGAATATTAAAAATTATTATTTATTCAGATAAAAATCTACATTTGTAATTGACTTACTTGAAACCAGCCGCCATGATGTTTAGAAGCACCACGTGAATCCAGAGCCCGTCTGAACGGAGAGCCTTGGCACTTCCTATTAGCCCCATTGTGTATCATCTTGGTTGCAGTTCCATTAGAATTCCACTGGAGGTGATCGCGGGCGAGTGCAGAATGAATGGAAGTCTATGGGGCTAAACGGCTAAATGTGTCTCTTTCTCCTGCTTGTCGTTGAATCAACATAGATTTTATTGTTGATTCCACAAGTTCAATATAAATTATAGGCCAAAAGTCGAATGAACGAGTACTTATGTCCTTTCGATTTCGTACAGGTTAGGCCGTTGTTGGCCGGAACACGCTAGCATTCTGCTATTGTGTGACGTCATCACATTTTTGAACGGATTTTTAGAACAGATAAGTGAACTTAAAAATGCAGTTTTCAGCTGAGTGTGTTATTTTAGCCCCCCCCCCTTTTAAATGCAACTTTTAAATTACTTGAGAAAAAATTACATCCTGAGAAAAGTGGATTTTTAGGGGTGAAACCCCATAGACTTCCATTGATTCTGCACTCGACCGCGAGCGCCCCCGCGTGGACATAGACGTGTTACTGCAGTGAAACCTGTAGTGACGTAAAATGTTGAATCTTCCATCCTCCGCTCCAGTGGGGGCGCTGGTGCTGTTTTCAATCCGCCGCTCTGCGCTTTCTTCGCCCGCTGTGATGATGTGGTTGTCTAGGACGACTTCCGCGTAGGTGTTTCTCAGTGACTGGAAGTAAAGTTCAACAACAGAGATTGAACTCTTTATTCTGAAAATTAGTACAACACCCATTCATATATGTCCCGCCTCACGGAGACTCATTTTAAGTCTGTTCTGTATGAAACTGTAAGGTAGTTTAGCTGTAAACTGGTGAGCTTCCCTTCAGTGATAATGTTGACTGGGAAATGGATGATGGATTTCTGTGTATGTGAATTATTGCAGTGTTCGATGGTCCTGGCTCTGATCGTCTTACTGTTGGTAAATGTATGTCTTATTATTTTGAATTTTGTAATGTTGATATTATTGTGGATTTTTTGTTTTGTTTCTGATTTATGTTTACCCTTAGTCCCCATCCATGCTGTAGTTCTTATTATTTGTTAATGAAAATGAATTTGCAATGATCTTTTGAAATGGTTCTGTTGAGCTTCACCGATTCATCCAGTTGAACTAGTTACTTCTTTGTGTCACACCTGTTTGTTTTTGCCTTTAGGTTGTTGTGATTGCTCATGTCACTGCTCAGATGATAGATCACACTCGCCATGAGAAGGAGAAGAACTATTTGACAGCAAACGGCAAAAAAGAGCCTTTTCCCAGTCTGATGGACCCTCCCTCATTGGAGCTGTCAGTGGTTGTCCCTTCCTATAATGAGGAACTCAGATGTAGTTATTTTACTAGTATATATATATATATATATATATATATATATATATATATATATATATATATATATATATATATATATATATATATATATATATATATATAGTAGTTTAGGTTAAAAACCTCGCTGAATCCCTACGGCTCAAAATCATTAACCTCCTCTTGGCAATAAGAGGATTTATATTGGAAATGTTTGTCTCTGTTTTATCATACAGTGCCTGCGATGATGGATGAAGCCATGGAATACCTGGAGAAAAGACAGGTGCATGTCTATTATGAAACAACAGGCTTATTAGTTCTGTTTTTCTGACTAAAATGTTTGTGAAAATGATTGCATTATAACAATCATTATATATATAAATGGTTTGATGTTAATAAATTAATAAATTATAAAAAAAATACAAATGTCCAAATTAGAATTGAAATGTCTGAACTAGAAATAGTAAGTGAAATTAAATTCTTAGGTGTCATTATTGACAACAAACTCAGTTGGAAATCCTACATAACTTACATAAAGTAAAAAATTGCAACTTATCAAAAAATATACTAAAACAAAATAATCAATAACGTGTACTTTAAATACGCATTTAAAAAAAGTATACATTTATGTTACTTCAGACTGCTTGTTTTTACAGCATCTTTAAATTTTTCACCACTAGATGGCATCGCTGTAACTAAAGTGACTCTGTTTAACCCAATTTGTCCTCTTGTTGATTTTTACAGAATAAGAATCCATTATTCACATATGAAGTTATTGTAGTAGATGATGGCAGCAAAGACAAAACTACAGAGGTAGTTTTACATCTTATTGTTATTATTCATTCTAATATATAAGATGACTAATATATAATGATCAAACTGAATGCTTGATCATATGTATCCTCAGGTTGCCATGAAATACACAAAAAAGTATGGAGCACAAAAAGTGCGAGTTCTGACGTTGTGAAGAACCGTGGAAAAGGCGGTGCAGTTAAAATGGTAATAAAGCAGAAATCACCCAGTCCTCCTTGAGCATTGTCAAGCTCAGCTAAAAGTCTTATTTTGCACACACTTAGTTCAACAGTTGCTATAATGTTGTGTTTGTCTCACTCAGGGAGCACTAAGCTGTCGCGGGAAGCTCATTCTTATGGCTGATGCTGACGGAGCCACTAAATTTGCTGACATTGAAAAGGTGGAAGAAGCTCTTGAGAGCATCAGTGAGAAGCCTGTGAGACACCACTTTTTGTAAATATAAATAGACATGCACCAAATCTCAGAATTGTTGGTATGTGGATTACTTCAAAAAAACCTTTTGCTGATAATTTACTCACCCCCATGTCATCCAAGATATCCATGTCTTTCTTTCTTCAGTCGAAAGAAATTAAGGTTTTTGATGAAAACATTCCAGGATTTTTCTCCAAGGTCCAAAAGACAGTTTCAGTGCAAAGTGTTCAAAGGGCTTTAAACGATTCCAGACGATAAATAAGGGTCTTATCTAGCGAAACGATTGCTCGTTTAAAAAAAAAAAAAGTTAGTTTTATAAGCATAAAAGCTCGTCTTGCTCTGTTCTGTGATGCACGTTCGTGACTCTCCTGTTCAAACTTGTTCATCAAAATGAACGAATCTTTTCTCGATTCAACTCGTTCATTTCGTTCGTTGAATGAACCAAATGACACGAAAAAAGATTCATTCATTTTAATGAACGAGTTTGAACAGGAGAGTCATGAACGCACATCACAGAACAGAGCAAGCGCGAGCATTTGAGCTTATAAAACTTAAACTTTGTTGTTGTTTTTTTTTTAAATAAGTGATTGTTTCACTTGATAAGACCCTTATTCATCATCTGGAATTGTTTAAAGCCCTTTGAACAGTTTGCACTGAAACTGTCTTTTGGACCTTGAATCGTTTGGTCCCCATTGAAGTCCATTATATGGAGAAAATCCTGGAATGTTTTCATCAAAAACCTTAATTTCTTTTCGAACTGAAGAAAGAAAGACATGGACATCTTGGATGACATGGGGTGAGTGAATTATCAGCAAAAGCTTTTTTAGAAGTGAACTACTCCTTTAACCAGGAGCTGGAGTTATCAAATTACTTGCAGACCTTTCCTTGCCAAACTAAAAATGTTTTCCTCTTATGTCAATGCAGGATAACATGGCGATCTCCTGTGGATCCAGGGCTCACTTGGAAGAAGAATCAGTGGCTCAGGTATTCAGTGTTTCTCAAATATATTGAAGCACAATAGCTAATGTTCATGAGGAAATTCAGTCTTCTGTTTCTTCTTGTTGCAGCGGTCGATGTTCCGGACGTTCCTGATGTATGGATTCCACTTCCTGGTGTGGTTCTTTTGTGTGAGAGGGATTAAAGACACACAGTGTGGATTTAAGCTCTTCACTCGTGAGGCTGCCTTGAAAACCTTCTCCAGCCTGCATGTGGAACGCTGGTGAGGAGGACACTTAATTTAAGCAGCTTTATAATAAAATGCCCCAATTATGATTTAAAATATATATTACCTTTGATGTAGTGTAATATAGCTGTTTGTGAATGTAAAACGTAAATGAAAATTGGAGTTATCGTCTACCAAAAGAAAGAATTCCGGTCAGTAATTCCGGTCTTACTTCCTGCTCGAACCTATGTGGGTTTGTAACAAATTTGCATAATGCCAGCCTTTTGTCTTTATTGTCTGCCTGTAATTGTTTGCTACTTTGACCATCCCTCAAACACTGTAGTGAAGTGTTTGATTTGTGTTGTTGACATGTCGATGCGCTGCAAATTCTTTTTGCATGCACTTTAAAAGAATGAAGACTTGGGCTCGACAGCAACTTTACTGTTCGTATCCCCTATGTATCAAGTGTTGAGGAAGCCCGGAGGCCTCTGGGCTGTTTCGTTTCCAACCGTGCTTGTAAGCGATAGGCCAATCAAAACAGACTGAGTCATCTAACCAGTCAGAGCAGAGTAGGCTCTCGGAAAGGAGGGGTTAAGAAAGAGAATCTATTATCAAACCGTTTCAGACCCAGTGATAAAAGATGTCATGCTGCAGTGTATATTATGATAAAATTGTGTTGTTGTTGTTTTTTTGGCCTTGGATGCATAAAAACCTATTTTAGAATCCAAAAACAAAATTAGGAACATTTAAAATAGCATAACAGGGCCGCTTTAAGTAAGCTACTTTTGAAATATAGCATCAAATTATTCTTTAAATAAAAGATCCTTTATTTTTTATTTGAATTTCAAACTCTTAATTAAAATAAATAAATGTGTCCTACAGGGCATTCCGATGTGGAGCTTCTCTACATTGCTCAGTGTTTTGACATCCCTGTATCAGAAGTGGCTGTTAATTGGACAGAGATTGAAGGTTTGTGCTGTCAGTTTTGAAATATAATGCAATTAAAAATAATTAATACTGTATTTTTTCCAGCAGTACGCGTCTCAAAAATGAAGGTTATTTCCACTATGAGCTAATGAAGACTTGTTTTATTGCACATTTAGGGTCAAAGTTGGTGCCGATCTGGAGTTGGCTACAGATGGGCCGGGATCTAGTCTTTATCAGACTGCGTTACCTCACTGGTGCCTGGAGGCTGGAGTCTGAGAGAAAAACTCAGTAGCTGCTGTTACTGCGTGAAACAGTGTGCAGTTAGTGAGCTAACAGCTGGTTAACGCACAGCCCTTTGCCACAAATGAGTGCACTGCGCATGCAATCGGTGAACAGCATTAGCATTTCATTATCACTCACCGTGCCGTGACCACATAAGGGGATTGTCCTTGTATTTTTATTTTTTTAACGTAATACCGTTGTTTTTCATGTTTTTCTTTTTACATACTATAGGTTTGGTTTTGAAATGGGGCAGATGGTTCTTCGCTGAATAAAGAACAATTATAATCAGTCAGCGTTCCTGCATTTACAACTAATTTAAAAATGTTGGACAGAACTAGATGAAGACAAAATGATGCAGTTTTTACGACACTTAGCTTATTTTCAAAAGCACATTGATTTATTCAGAGCATCAAAGTATAATTTCTGGGCTTGATTTGTAGTTTAAAAAAAAAAATTATAATTAATGTGTGCTTAAAATCAGTGCCACCCAAATCCATTTTTAACCTACTTATCCACACTTATAATGTTTAAAAAGACAGTTGACCAACTGAAATGGTCCATGGCAGGGTATCCGGGACCCAGGTGTGGGTTGTTCCTTTGGGCCCCCCAAAAGCCTGGGGGCCTAAAATCTTCACCCCTCTAGCGACAGCCCTGGTATGGTCTGGTGTGTACTCGGTCCTTTATAATGTGGTGCACCCTGGAGATAATATTCTGTTTATCCTTCCTTTCTCTCCACCAGGCATTTGTTCTTAGTCAGCCCCTCTAAAAGATGGTGTATTTCAATATTTTCACTGATAAATTATTTTTAATAAGAAAAAATAAGTTATTCTCCCGTCTGCTAAGCCTTAAATATAGAGGCTCGTGAGTAATTTATATTATGTACACGTTATGATCCTGTGCACCTTGATTGAAGAGGATCATTTTGCGGTGTCCTTTCAGTGGAAGCGAATTCCCCCTGCCAAACTCATTTGATCAAAGAGAGCACTAAATATGCGAGCTGTCATTATCGGGAGTATTGTTACGTTCCCCTGCAGTTGTTGTAAACTGTGAAAATGTCAAACTTCTAGACTCTCTGTCGCCATCCTGGCTTGCGTCATTAACTGGACAAGTCACTCTACGCACACAATCGACGTGTATCCATCCGCGCCGAGGAGCGAGAAGTAGGGCTATCGATAAGCTCTGGCGATCCGCCAGTCTGTCACCAAATATTCTAATACTTTAGTTTCTACTTTAAATTAATCAATATTCTGCTTCCAATTTCGAAATATATAACAGGTAAATGTTTAGAGAGCTTTTTTAAATTATTTTTATCTGTATTGTGTTTCGTCTAAAATGATTTGAGTAATTCGATAACGGTTCGTTTTAATCACATTGTGCCGTTATAATAACCAGGTTGTGAGTTGCCTTGACCCAAAACAATTCTAACCCCCCACTTAACGGTGTCTTAAATGGACGTATTTTAACGTAAACAGTTTATTTTTACGTAAATTTTAACGTACGTTTATGTCGCCATTAAAATATTTAGTAAGAAGGCGCTCGTGATCAGAAGTTGCGTTCCCTGTAACCATAGCAACATTTGGCTGCTCGAGCATCCCAATCTCTGTCGGGATCGATATCCGACGGTACATGGACAAAACGTACTACTGACACTATTTATCACCAATTTTGAAATTAAAACGTTATAATAGTATTTTTTGTTTGAAGCGTTTTTGAACTTTAAAGCGCGCAAATTCCTTTGACACGTAGACCGCTTGAAAGTCACTGAATAATCACACTGGGAATGATTAGAAATGAAAACATCAATATAAAAATTCTTTGTACACAATCACTTTCCCTTTTTACAACTTCCTGTAAACAGCTGTCTGCGTTTGTCATCTGTCACTGAAAGCAAATTAAAAGTGAAACACTGCTGCCCACAA
Organism: Hybognathus amarus; assembly: GCA_030378365.1. Lineage (NCBI taxonomy): Eukaryota > Metazoa > Chordata > Actinopteri > Cypriniformes > Leuciscidae > Hybognathus > Hybognathus amarus. The sequence continues at coordinate 64,247 of JAQIUQ010000512.1, forward strand.
TGACCTGTTTTCCCTCAATAATTGGCCTGTGAGTACGTCTGGCTGTTCTTTTGAACGGGATGATCCCTCTGTGTCTGACGTCCTGGGAGAGTTCCAGGAGGAGCGGATGAATTCCGCACGAAGGCGCTGAGGCTCCAGTCAGACTGACGCCGCGGCTCTCGCTCCATCCAAACACACGCGCTGGAGCTACACCTCCAATCGGCGCGAGATTCGGCATTCGGGATTCGGCTATTTTGCGGAACTACGCGGATTGTTATTCGATTTGTCACAAGAATAAGGTAATGGATGAAACTTGTTATATATACCACTTCTGATATTTATTTCAGGACTTAAAAAAAGTAAAAGTTTTGTAAATAATAGAAAAATAAGACACGTGTCTTGTTTTTAAACTTTATTTTGCTGTATTTTTTCTTTTTTTATCTTAACTTGTTGCTTCTTACATGTTAGTCATGTCATGCGTAAACAGACATTTATGCCACTTGCTGCTTGGGCTAATGATGCTGCTCCAGTGATACGTTTGTGACAGTTGTGTATACCTGGCATACTTTTGTATAGCCTATATATATATAAAAATAAGTGCCAAATGTAGCATTTAAACATTTCTTAAAGCAAAAAAACAAAGTGAAGTTGGGGGAAAGGATGTGTATGTGCGTCTGCGGGGGAGTTAGGTGATTAAGCCTATCTCAGCACTCAGACTGCCAGACGCCAGTTTCATAAGGACACACTGCCTTTGAGAACAGAGCAGATGTATTCACCCTCAATTGATCTGCATGTGCATATTTGCAACTGAGCCATGATTTCATACGCTGCTATATGACCTCATTCATCTCATATGATTATTTGATTTAGTTGGGGGTGTGTTACACACCTCTGGTATTGCATGCAGTAATATTTTCAGAAGCTATTATTTGAATAGACTTGGCCAAAGATGGAAGCAAGCCTCTCTGGTTTCAAATGCTCAAACGGCATTGATTTTTAGCAGATCATTTTCTGCATCAGAAAGCCTTGACAGGAAAGGGAGAGGACGAATAGGTGAGGTGCAGCGAGAAACAGAAGGACCTGTTGACTCTGCATGCACTCAAGCATGATGTAAAAGATCTTGAGATCTGCACATGAATGTGTTGTGATTACGCCATATAGGGTGAATCTCACAAAACATGTCAAGAATCATAAGAAATCATAAGAAATAAGTATTATATTTTGCTTGCAGAAAATTGTCCTCTTTAGCTTAAAATTTGTTCTGATTTGGATATAGTTTGACATTATTTTTCATGACAATTAAGCACATTTTCTTCCCTATTTTTCATTACTGTAATGCAAAAGTTAGGCTATGTTTTACTAAATGCTTAAATAAAAAACAATAAAGATTTAAAAAAATTGTAAATGATTTATGTTAGTTTTTAAAAAAAAGTTAAATATTTTTTAATTTTTTTTTTTTTTAATTTAATATTTTTTAATTTGAAATAAAAAATATTTCACAATTATTTGCAAAATACTGACATAAATCATTTTATTTATTATCTTTATTATATATTCAGTATATAGCCTATAATTGTTTGTTTAAACAATTTACAAATTATTTATTAACTTTAAATCTGACATTCTTCTTTGTCACTTTCACCAGATAAAAGCCTGACGAAAACATCCCTGTCTGGGGGTTTATTTTACACCCGCTGTAAAGTAATAAACTAAGGCTGATAAGTGATATAAGACAGATCTGCCTTGTTTTTAGGAAAAAAATCCTGTCCCCAGTGTTCGCCCCATCCCACGATGCACTCCACCACATCCATCACTTCCCTCTTCTCCTTCACCAGTCCAGCTGTGAAAAGGCTGCTGGGCTGGAAACAAGGAGACGAGGAGGAAGAAGTGGGCGGAAAAGGCTGTCGATTCCCTCGTAAAGAAGCTCAAGAAGAAGAAAGGGGCCATGGAGGAGCTGGAAAAGGCTCTGAGCTGTCCTGGCCAGCCCAGTAAATGCGTGACCATCCCTCGATCCCTGGACGGAAGGCTCCAGGTGTCCCATCGGAAAGGTCTGCCGCACGTCATCTACTGCAGGGTGTGGCGCTGGCCGGATCTTCAGTCGCACCACGAGCTCAAAGCGCTGGATTGCTGCGAGTTTCCTTTCGGCTCCAAGCAGAAGGACATCTGCATCAATCCATATCATTACCGCCGTGTGGAGACACCAGGTGGAAATCAATACGCAAACCACTTTTTCTTGTTTCCTTCCATATTGATTATAGCTTTATGCATTAGTAAAAAATCTCTTTCTCTTTTTCCCCCAAACAGTTCTACCCCCGGTGCTTGTGCCACGTCACAGTGAGTTCAACCCCCAGCACAGCTTGTTAGCGAAGTTCCGGAACGCTTCCCTACACAACGAGCCTCTAATGCCTCAGAACGCCACTTACCCAGACTCCTTCCCGGCAATGCCCTGTAGCTCGTTTTCTTCATCTCCTTCCAGCTCTTTAAACCAGTCCCCCACCGCACACAGTTACCCCAGCTCTCCCAGCAGCGGAGCCGACCCTGGGAGCCCCTACCAAATCACAGGTCAGTATTACCAATGAAGCATTGATGAAATGTAGTGCCACTGAATTAACTCAAAAACATTGTTCTCATTGCACAGCAGAGACACCTCCTCCACCCTACAGTATGATGGAGAACCCCTCCGTCTGAGGACGTGAAAGCAGAAGAGTCCTCCAACCCCAATAAACTCATTCTCTCAGCCCCTCACAGAGGTGACTCTAGACTCACTGTGCAGTACCAGTTAAAGGGACACTCCACCATTTTTTCATATTAAAGGAGCTGTATGCAAGAAATATATTTCAATTAATCACACATTGTACCTGATATGTCACTAGGCGTTCATTTCACATACTTATGTCACTGACAACAGTAGTCCGGCCAGGATGTTGTCGTCATTTAAAAAGTGAAGTTGAAGCCCGTAACTGATGTTGATGTTGTCATGTTGTGTTTTGGTCTGATCCGCCCTCCACCGTTGCGGCATTCGGGTTGCCAGCTCTTCTCTAGTTACCACAGCTGCAGATACAAACGTGTCAGAATCGGATAACAAAATGTCTAACTTTGCGAAACCAAAAAAACTCGATATGAACCTGAAATACTTTGTGATGAAGTCCGAAATTAATAATTAACAGAAAAAAATCACTGTGTAGGACTCATCACTTGCGATTGTAAGCTTCATGTAGCCGCCTACGTTCCTGCTGGATCCTGCAGCATATCTGGCAACCTCGAGTCAAGCGGGACCGGGGATACACCCTATTTTGAAAGTTAATGCAGTACCAGTTTTGGCCACAATCTTGCATACGGCTCCTTTAAACTATGTTTTTCCCTTAACTAAGACGAGTTGATGCATACCTCTTGCACGCGAGACACTTTGATCGCACTTAACTAGCCCAGTTTATTCAATATGGGCTGAGCAGAGAAGCGACCGAACACCTCCACGTTTTCCCTATTTAAATACAGTTACTCGAGCAGTGTAACTCGACCGAGGACGGTGACACAAAATAAAACGTTGCGCTTTTCTAAGTGTGTAAAGTAGATAACTATATCGTATCAGCGGAATACCACAGCAAATTCTTGGGAGCACTTCGAACTCAGAGTTCAACTTTGCGCCCAAGAGCGATTGAGATGATAGATATGCATCAACTTAATCTTAGTTAAGGGAATAACTAGTTTAATATGAAAATACGGTGGAGTATCCCTTTAAACGTAGTGAACACACCTACTCATTTGTTGTTATTATTAACTGAAACAAATAAAATAAGATTTGTTAAGGGAAATAATGCTAAAATAAAATATAAATATTAGATGAAAAATGGGAAAAAGTCATTAAAAATAATAATTAAATAATAAAATTAATCAATTAAAATGAAAACTATACTATAAAGTATTTTTAACTGGAATGTCCTGCTTTAAATGGGATTAGGTGAGAGTACATTAATGGATCTAAGGTTTTTAAACATGAATCTAGTCTGGTGTTTCCATACAATGAAAGTGTTGAATCACAATGCATTTTATATTAAAATGCATCATAAATATGGAATGAGACCTACTATGAGGTATAATACATGATATTTTACATGGTTTTATGAATGCCTTTTTTGTTTCTCCAGACTTGAGGCCGGTGTGTTATGAGGAACCTGAATACTGGTGTTCGGTGGCGTATTACGAACTGAACAACAGGGTGGGCGAGACTTTCCACGCCGCTTCCCGAAGCATCCTCGTGGACGGCTTCACAGATCCCTCCAACAACAAGAACCGGTTCTGTCTCGGATTACTATCCAACGTCAACCGGAACTCCACCATTGAACACACTCGCAGACACATAGGCAAAGGTTTGTTTTATTGCATTCTTGTCTTTGTTGGGGGGGGTTTTATGTGAAATTGTTGCTTTGAGAAGATCAAGCTGATCAGTTGATGCAATTCCAGGAGAAAGTAATAAAAAAACCACAGTTTTTATTGCGCCAGATAGTGCTGGTCAGTCAACACTTCAGAAGCCCAGCGAGACAGATAAAGTCCACACTGTCCAAATGTTGGTTTTTCTCAGGGTGCTGGATGAGCGTCACTGTGCCAGTGTTGGAAAGACATTAAGCGTTGCCATAGGTTACAGCAGTGAGAGAGAAGTATGCAGACACACACACACACACACGCCAGGCACAAAGTTCCATCTACTTGTGTGAGAGATCCTAGTTGAAAGAGTGCCATGGACAACGACATAATCCAGATCAGGATGCTTCAGAAGAATGGAGATTATTAAAGTTTCCTCTTGGCACGTGATAAAACATGATGAATGCTGGGATAATGGAGAATGATTTCTGGGATTTACCAAGATCAAAGGTGGTGATATACTGTATTTGAGTGGACTTTTGAAGTAGTTCACAGTTGTGTTATAAAAGCCACTTTAGAATTGTTGTTATACTGTATGTTATTTTTTTATTCTTTTTGTGGAACTGGTAAGTGTATTTAGTTAAATGTGCGACTATAAACATGCTTTAAAGGAGTTCCGTAGTTCACTTTAAAAAAAACTTTTGCTGATAATTTACTCACCCCCATGTCATCCAAGATGTCCATGTCTTTCTTTCTTCAAAAGAAATTAAGGTTTTTGATGAAAACATTCCAGGATTTTCTCCATATAATGGACTTCAATGGGAACCAAACAGTTCAAGGTCTAATTGAGAGTTTCAGTGCAAACTGCAAACTGTTCAAAGGGCTTTAAACGACACCAGACAATGAATAAGGGTCTTATCAAGCGAAACGATCGCTCATTTAAAAAAATAATAAACAAGTTTAAGTTTTATAAGCACAAATACTCGCCTCGCTCTGTTCTGTGACGCGCGTTCGTGACTCTCCTGTTCGAACTCGTTCGTCAAAATGAACGAATCTTTTTTCAAGTCATTTGGTTCAGTCTTATAAAACGTAAACTTTTGTATTTATTTTTTAAATGAGCGATCATTTCACTTGATAAGACCCTTATTCATCGTCTGGAATCGTTTAAAGCCCTTTGAAGCTGCACTGAAACTCATTTGGACCTTGAACTGTTTGGTTCCCATTGAAGTCCATTATAAGGAGAAAAATCCTGGAATGTTTTCATCAGAAACCTTAATTTCTTTTCGACTGAAGAAAAGAAAGACATGGACATCTTGGATGACATGTGGGTGAGTGATTTTTATTAAAGTGAACTACTCCTTTAAACCCCTTTCTCTCTTCTGCTGTAGGTGTGCACTTGTATTACGTCGGAGGGGAGGTGTACGCAGAGTGTCTGAGCGACAGCAGTATTTTCGTTCAGAGTCGGAACTGTAACTACCAGCATGGCTTCCACCCCACCACCGTCTGCAAGATGCCCAGTGGATGCAGCCTCAAGATCTTCAACAACCAGCTGTTTGCCCAGCTGCTGTCACAGTCCGTAAACCACGGCTTCGAGGTGGTGTATGAACTCACCAAGATGTGCACCATCAGGATGAGTTTTGTCAAGGTAAAGAGGTTTATATATATGGGGTACAGTAGCCTGTACAGCCATATAAACCCTATTGGGCTGCTAATAATGGTCGCATCACTATTGATTCACTAGAAAGAATCGAACTCTAAGAACAGAATTAGAGTCTTTCCTTTGGGAAGCTCATAATAGTCCTTTGGTTTACACCGAAAATCAGTCTACACTGGTTCCGCTGGATGCGTTTGATTCACTTTAAAGGTGCATTATGCAACATTTCATGTTAAAATATCCTGAAACTCTGTTTTTAGTAACAGTTTTAGAAAAGAATTTTAGTACCAAACGGTTCTACGTGTGAGAATTAGCACGTTCTCCATACCCAAACCTAAACTCTATTCTCTTTTTCTTCAAAAAAATGCAAAAATCAGCTTGATTTTAGTTTATTCTAAATACAAATATGTACAGTATTTTATATAAGACTGTTACCAGAGTTTATTACAAGGTTACAAAGTTGCTGTTTAGGACTATCGCAAATACAGAGAGTTCATAAAGCCAACAGCTCTCAAGGTCGTTAGCAGTTTCAAATAGAAAATCTTCTAAGTGTTGCTATGCAAATGTGATATGCAGATATTCTAATCTTTGGCTTGCTGTTTTATGGATGTTGCTCTGCCAAAACACTGCGAGTACTTCGGTTACCGACTGATACGACATGCGCTACATTCCCTGCTTGATTTGTTTGTATGCAGACACATAACAAATTGTTTGTTATTATTTCTCTTAAAATACTTGAATGACAGGCAATTGCTAGTTTTGGAAAACTAGTATGCATTTATTTTTCCAACTCCTTGTGGTGCTGCTAGTGGATCACAGATACTTATACAGGTTTCGTGCTTTAGATGTTTTGTAAAGACGCTCAAGTATAGAGAGCCGAAGTGATGACGTCACTTTGTAGGACAACTCGGAAGTTAGCCTCGCATGGGTTCCCTTAAGCGAAAAGCTATGCATTTTCCCCATAGACTTTTGGAAAATCGCAAAAAAATAAGATGTGATCTTTACAAGTTAATCCAAAATGTACATTTTGAAGCCTATATAAAGTTTTTAAAAAACACAAGCAGACACAATTAAGTTTAAAAAAACACAAGGAGGTTATAATTGATCAAAACGTGAAAATATTTATTGGCTTTGTTAACCACAGACTTTATTTCAGGCGATACCCATTCAAAAATCCCATAGACTTTAGCGCAGGAGTGCTAAAATGCTAACTCACTTGGCCTACAAAGTGATGTCGTAACTTAGGCACTCTATTGAGGATCCGATGTCTTCTCTTCTCAGGGCTGGGGGCCGAGTACCACCGTCAGGATGTCACCAGCACCCCCTGCTGGATAGAAATCCACCTGCACGGGCCCCTGCAGTGGCTGGACAAAGTTCTGACCCAAATGGGCTCCCCGCACAATCCTATTTCCTCTGTGTCCTAATGCATTACAGGACAAGAGGAATATAGTTCCCCAAAAGACTTTAGCAGCCTAAGACACATAAAGCTCTCTCTGTCTTTCCAGTGGATGTTTATGGTACTGGTATAGTGGTACATGCTGGTAAAGGGGTCATGAACTGGCTTTTTAAATTTGATTATATTGTTGTCTAAGGTCAACTTATGACGTTCGCTTAGTTTTTACATTAAAAAACATCAAAATTAATAAGTTATAGGCTATTTTCTAGCCCAGTTTTGAGCCTAGCTCAATAACGTTGGGTTTTTAAGGGCGTTTCGCGCTGAAGACTTAAAACACCCACTGCTGTGAGTGGATAACAGTTTTGCATATTATAATGAGTTTCACTCTCGATCCGGTGTGTCATCACGAGGTAGGCATCTAAGTTTTTTAGCTATGCGTGTAATGCACGAATCAGTGGGTGGGGCTAAACCGGCCGTGTTGAAATAGGCGTTGATCTTTGACGTCATATTTCCCACTTTGAAAAAACAGTCGTTTGGTGAGCCTGGTGTCAATAAAAGCTTTTATTGGACTGACAAGGACGTTTTCAGTTCTGAAACTTACAGGATATTCTTATAATATGATGACCTTTTAGATGTCAAAAGCTCAAGGAAAATTTGATTTCTCAGTTCATCACCCCTTTAAATAAGCAGCTGTGGGGTTAGATAAGTGTTGCATTGTTTAAAAAAACAACAAAAACGTCGCTATTTCACAGTATGTAGTCGCTGAGATCAATTCAGATAGAATTGCTGTATTAGGAAGCCAAAGAAGTGTGTTAGTAGGCAGGTATTTGTTCTAGAAATGTTTTATTTGTGCCTTCTAGAACATTTCATGTTGTTGTCTTTTTTTCCACTCGCGTTAGCTTTCTTGTTTTTGTAATACAAAAACCTCTTATATTTGTGCCTGGTTATTTTACAGCCCAAACACAAATACGAAATTTACAAACAAAACACCAGAAGTCGGAAAAATCGTTGTATTAATGCAAATAAAGTTTTAAAACGACAAGTTCACGAGATCAATACAAACTTCCTTTGCTTATTGAGCTTAACCCATCTTTAAAATAAAAAAGCTGATTGAAGAATCCTGTGTGTATGCTGTGTCTTTCAGATACACTGTCAATATGTGGCTAAAAAGGTCAAACTTCATTAACAGACATTACAGATTCGATTAAGATCTCTAAAACATGAATTTCTACAGCTGCCATTTCATATTTTCTATCATTCATTTAAAAATACTAAATGATACAAATGAGGCTATGATGGCTAGTCAAACGCATTATTGAGTCAGTGATCAAGCTGCCGATTAGTTTCATGATATCAACGAGCTCGATAATGATAGCAGTATTTCAGATTGATCGGATCCTTGTTTTCAGAATGCAGTGTCGATAGTCTTCACACTGTCAGGTCCACACGCACTGAATATTGGCCATTTAAAATTTCTGTGACATTGTGAGCGCATTAAATCCTCAGCATGATGAGTAAAGCATGTTCAGACGTTCAGAAGTTGTGCTGTGTTTGATCCCGATTGTGTGTGGTCAGTAAACGCTGCTGCTGCTGAAGGAAGCTGATGACTTCTGGACTCCTCAGAAGAGACTGAAACCCCAAAACAACATTACATCAGCTAATGCTAAAGAATATTCAGGTAAAATAAATATTAATGACATTTGTCACATTTATGCAGAATAATTAATATACAAAGTAGGGCTGTGCAAAGATTAATTGTGGTTAATCGCATCCAAAATAAAAGTTTGTATTTACATAATATATGTGGGTGCACTGTGTGTAATTATTTTATATATATAAATACACACATGCATGTATATATTTAAGAAATTTGTTATTCATATATAAAATATTTATAGATTATGTATTTAAATATATACAGTATTTCCGTGCAAATAATTCTTAAATATATACATGCATGCATATGTATTTATATATACAACTAGTTATACACAGCACACACACATATATATTATGTAAACACAAACTTTTATTTTGGATGTGAATAATCGCAATTAATCTTTCCACAGCCCTAATACAAAGCAATTAATTAAAAGTAAAAAAAAAGGAAGCTAGGAGGAAAACATCAAATGAAATAAATATATATATATATATATATATATATATATACACAATATATACTCTAATATATTACTGTAAACAACAACTTTTGTTAGATTGAATTTGACAGGACTAATATATATATATATATATATACATATATATATATATATATATATATATATATATAATTTTTATCACATCATTTTACATTAACATTTAACCTTTTGATTCTGAATCCCCTCTTCCCCTGTATAATATGTGGATGATATAAATTGGTTAATATTACGAAAATAAAAGAAACCTAATTGAAATGTAATTTTCCATTTTTTACATACATGGTTACATGAATTATGCATTATCTGCTCTAATACCCACACACCTCTGCACCCACTGCATTAGGTTAGCAGGGGGTGTACACGCTGAACTCCTCTAGCTCAATAAAGTGTTTTAATGCACTCACCAGTCTCTTCTGGTTCAGCACCTGCTCGATGAGGGAGGGTCTGGCTGGCCTGTCTCCGATGGTACCCAGCCGTTGCTTAGTAACGGACACAGGTCTCTCCTCCGTACCCTCCTACACATCACAAAAGACAAAACAGTTTGAAATGAAGCTTAGCTATAAAGTAGTGACCTTATCTGAGACTGTCGTGTGTCCAAACGTTTCTTACGTCTAGTTTTCCAGTCGACATGGCCTGGTCGCTTTTCTTCTTCTTATACTTGTCCTTGTACATTTTATTCCGGTGTTTTTTGCACATCCAGGGCTTCCTGGCTTTGGCCACCTGAGTCGTGGTCTCCGTGCAGCCGTCATAGATGCAGGTCTTGGACACGTTCTCGCTCTCTCCGGACGTCTCGTCGTCGTTGAGCTCGTCGTCTTCTCGCCTCCGGCGCGTCGCTCTCGTCGCCCGGGTCTTCCGCGTCGTACGGGAAGTTCTCCTGGTCGGACGGGGTGGTGGTGCTGCTCTCCGCGGGTGCGGGGGTTTGGCAGTCTTTACCCGGTTTTGCTAAACTACTATGAACGCTGTCGTTCATGTTGTCTTTATTTAAGTCTCACCTGTCATTCAACCATAGAGACCAGACTTGGCACAGAATACCTTAGTTTAAAACGGATTGTATCTGTCTGTCATTAAAATGACACTTGCAGTAACTCAATAAATAGCATCTACCGGCATAAAAACGGAGGAAAGATATATGAGCTTTAAAGGAGGTCACAACAAAAACAAAACAGTCATGGCCGCTGCAGAATGAGACTCGCCTGTGTGTGTATGTGTGTGTGTGTGTGTGTGTGTGTGAATCAAATGGATGTTTCGCCCTCTACCGGCACCAAACTGCGATGCAGATTCACTCCCTATGCACTGGCCCTAAATACATTTTCATATGTAGGCGACACTTAAGTATATGAATGGCATTGCATTAGATAAATATCAAACTAAATTGCAGATGATAGAGCAAAAAGCCAAGAGGTCTACTTCGCTTATGGAGAACATTCTGACATCGTGTGTGGCATGGCAATCTGTCGCCACACTTTAAAAATTAATGCGCTTTATCTAATCAAAAAAAAATGTGGCAACAGATTACAAGCAAAAGGCTATTATAAATTAAATGTAACAAATTAGAATTGAGTAATAATTAATCAAACTAATTCCTTAAAAGTTAACCATTTAAAATTAGTAAAAACATAAATTGAAGTCACCATTATGGTGATCGGTGTTTGTTTTAGGTTTGTTTTAAAATTATGGTTTTCTCCTTCAGTGATTCAGGTGTCTTCAATGTTGGCAATATAAAATAAAAAGTTCTTAATTAAACTTAGAAGTCTGTCTGTTAGTGAGATATTTTTGTTAATTGTTAATCTAATGTGTTATATTTATTAAATAATATTGCTTGTAATCTGTTGCCACAATATATTTACTTTTACAGTGCAACAAATACCAGAATACATCTCAAGTTCATGTTGTTCATCATGCTAAAGAAACCACCAAGGAACCATCTAACCCAGCACATAACTGCTGAGATCTCTAAAGCTCCAGTTTCTGTCCAACAGCTGTCAGACAGCTTAGTAAACATATCACTCTTCAAGGCCATGATTTCTCCTTATTTATCTGTGTTGGATCTCAGTTTGGTTGTTGTGTTGAATTGTAGATTACCTTTATTATATCTTTTATATGCATCATCCATTGAAAATATAATTATGTTAATTGTGTTTTACATGAAAGCCCCTTTCCGCCACATGCCGGAAAAAGCAAATAATTACATGAAAACTTGATTTCTTTACCATAATTCGCTTTTTAATGAAACAATTCTGACTGTCAGTTTCGACATTAGCTCATAATTACAACTTAGTTTGTCATAATTCGACTTTTTATCTCAGTCTCTTATCAGTTTTACTTCATGTCATAATTATGAATTTACCAAAGCATTATTTTTTTCTTCTCAACAAGGTTCAATTTTATTTTTCATACATGTTGACACATGAGAACAAAGCACTGTAATAAAAATGTATAAATAATATACATAAGTTTAAAACAGTTTAACTTTTAGTTTAACTAAATACCTGAAAAGTAAAACCTATAATAAATAACTAGTAGCAAGTTTTTAAAAGCAGTGCATCAAATTCACATATAAACCAGAGCATCATTATGACAAGGCACAATGAATAAGAGGTATAAATGATAAGGAGAGATCAGTCTAAGAGTCTCACAGCCTCTTTTAAACGCAACTAGTATTATTGACATGCGGTTCCACAGTTTTATTCTGTTCTGTTTTGTTCTAAAAAAAAGCCAATATAACAAATAAATATTTTGCTTTAAAAAAATTAAGACAAAGTATGTGGACATTTTATGGTTATCAAACAAGACCCTGTCCATAGTTGTGTGAACTTCATAAAAATCACCAAGAGCATAAGTTGGTTAAAAGTGCATGCAAAAGTGAAGATCTAATTTTGCTATATTTTATTAATTTATAATGCAATAACACTTATTTGTAAGAGGGCCTGAAGTTTCCACTAAAATAAAAATGGACAGCATCAATTTTATTATGCTGATATAACATAATGCATTTTTACTAATGATTTTTCTGTTCTGTAACTTTTTTGCATGGTGAATGAATGCATATTTTATGAGCAAATCAGATTTTATTCAAGCCTTCCAAGAAATGACATGTTGTATTATATTATAAATTATGCATGTATATGTAAGTGTAATCATATTGTCAAATATAGATTTTTCGAAATATGAGAGACAGACAGCTTTTCTATTTACAGTTCATTATGTACGTTAACATTTTTCCAAAATACAAGTCCTCTATTTGGAGGATGGTCCGTGTAACGCTTCACAATTAAATTTTCAGGCCATAAAACGCAAATGAAAAATGGAAACCAGACATTCATTTTTCTTGTTTTTCCAGTTACATTATCAATGTATAGTTACTTTTTTCTCCTGTTTTTCAATTTTACTTGCGCTAAATTGTGACTTCAGAAACAAACATTTGGATAAATTAAATCTAAATGATTTTTTAATTTTCGTCTTGTAATTTGCGCGTGGTGGTACCATTAGCACGGGGGCGTGGCCGTTTAATATTATTTCATTGATGCAACTGCTTTATTTACACTGCATGCACGTTGAGGAGAAGTTTAAAAGGTGGAACTTGTTTATTTTTAATGATGAATACCATCCGGAAATGACAGTGTCAATAAAGTAAAATCAAAGTCATGTGAAATACTATTTCCTACATTGAATAAACTAAATACAAAAATAAAAAAAACATGAAAAGACAAACAAAGCAGTGACAAACTAAAGTTAAACAAAAATGTGAAAATGTTTACATATAGATACACATTTAGCAGCTTTGTGATGATCACATGTAGGCTATAGCAACGCTTTCAGCAGTGACAACATAAACACACGGTACTGCGCATGTGCATAAAACTGGCCCAAACTTAACTTCCGGCAAACTTGCGCAGACAATCCATAACAAGTAAATAACCATAGTAGCTGGTATTTCTTGACAGTCAAAGAAAATAAATGTTACCTGGCCAAACTGAAATGTGACACTACCAGACCCGTTGAACAAAAATAGGAGACAAGATGTTTTTCTACCGACGTGTCTGATTTACCGCAGTGTTAAAAAACTGTGGCGAGCGGAGCGCGCGACGAGGCTTTATTAGGTGAACATATCTCTCCTTATTAGCTTCTTACATGCTTGCTAACCTTTTTTTAAGGCGGGTCTCCACATGACAGGATGTTGGATGGATCTGTGCAGCGTTATGATACATTCTGCTCCGCTGTTAATGTGTTTGTGTGGAGAGAGAGAGAGAGAGAGAGAGAGAGAGAGAGAGAGAGAGCTTGCGATATGCGCTACACGCAACTCTGCAGTCAAATACAACTTTTCCTTAAATTGTAAAAAACACGGAAATCAATATGTGGCGGTCAGCGCTGATAATGAGTTGGGCTGCCACTAATAAATGCATGGGAAACACTGTACCGGATACTCGGATAAACCTAGCTATTTTAATATAGTATCTAATACAGTCAATGCCGTATTATCCAATAAACAGTATAAACTAACAGAACGGAAGTTAACTTTGGGCCAGCTCATCACCATGGCAACGCGTCTGATGAAAGCGTCTATACATAAGTTCCCACATGACACGTCACGACATACGGGCATTTGCCGACCCCAAGCACCATTGCTGCGTGCAAAACCAGATTAGAAGAAACAATACGAATTGAAACGAAAGTGAAATGAGTCTTCGTACTATATAGTGAAAATAGTTAGCCCTCTGCTGGGTCAAATGGATGAGTAAAATCATGCCGGAGGTTCAGATACAATCGGGATTTTACACTATTCCCGTCATTAGACTCCATGGATGTGAGAAGACTAGACTTTGTCTGCCGAAGACGACGGAGATTATGGCTGGCGAAGGATAAACAGGAAGAACTCACTCAAAGACACGCAAGAATTTGTTTGACAAAAGCACAATGTTGTGTTCTTAATGCGAGTGTAAACAAATATAAGTTAACACATTGCAGTTTGAAAAATGTCCTGTATGAACAAAATGACGAGGCATTAAAACACAAAACAACCTTGTTTCCACTGTTTGATCTCACATTCTAGCATTGCGATCTAGATTATGTCCCTATAACGTTACCCGTGTCAGTTCCGCATTAACATTAATTAAATTGCACGCGAGTTATTTATTCTTTATATTCATGCAGGCTATGGCTTTTTATTAGACAGATTAGCATCATGCCTCTTCGACTATTAAGTTACTTTTCCATTGATTGCACTTGAGCAAACGTCACCGAACCAACCCCACGTCAATCTGATCGTACGTACAGCCTCCAGTGATTTCCAGGACTCGGAATTGCTCACAATGTGTAAAGCTCCTCCTACCAATACCACATAATGGTACACATGAAAAATACTATCGTATCTGAGGCAAAGCTGCATAATCATTGCTCAGTGCTTCCTTCGATTACTGCATACGAATCCACACCATTTATGAATGAAATATTAGCATTGTACCTCTCTCTGTCTTTTTTAATAGTCTGCTTTATGATATATTTCACGTCTTTTCATGATTTGCATAATAATATAAACAGAAATAAATATTTGTTTATTTAAAACGACATTCTCTATGATAAAACTTTGTAAAAACCTATGGTAAACACAGCGGTTTGCCCTCAAAGACGGCGCCTCCGGGGAGGTCACGTGACATTAATTCGCTGTGGGGAACTATGATAGGCTAACGTTAGATAACCCTTTATTTTCTATATCTAGATTTATGAAACATTATTATTCTAATGTAGCCTATAAAGACATCGTTATATTGTTGTTGAGATTTAAAAAAGAAACCTCAGGACAGGTTAATCACTTTTGGGGGCTGGTGTCACGGGGTATAAAAATGGGAGTGGTTTGTTTTTGCCAGGTATGCGTCACAGTGGGTCCTGCTCATTGTTGGACTCAGGTGGTGGAGTAATGGTGATATGTTGGGTTTGATTGAGATGAGTACATGCGGTTTGGCTGAATATCATCCTCGGTTTTCTCTCTGGTGTGCACTGGCCCTTGCGATAGCTGCCAGGTAAGTTTCCATATTTTAAAGAGTTTTCTTGGTTAACGGGAGATTGAATTGCTTTTGTATGTTTCAGTTTGTTTCCTAAGGGGCTGCATATTCTCATAAGGTGAGTGAAGATGTGCATGTTCAGTGCTGCAAATCTCCTGGGGCATGTATGATTTCAGTTAATTTAGTTTGTTTGATTCTAAAGGCCTATCGAGTGCCGAAGTTAAGGACGTCGGCTGTGTAGGCCAAAACGCGGAAGTGAGCTAGCATTTTAGCATTACGGTTCCCTCGCTCTATAAAGCCTATGGGGTTTTTGAATGGGTTTTTGCTAAATCGCCTGAAATAAGGTCTGTGGTGAACAGAGCCTCTAAATATTTTCACGTTTTGATCTATGACATAGAACACACAGTTATAACCTGCTTGGGGTTTTTTAAACTTTATTGAGTCTGATTGTGCTTTTTAAAATCTTTATATAGGCTTAAAAGTGTATACATTTTGGATTAACTTGTAAAGATTATCTTGCTAGACAAAACTGTACGTTAAGGGTCACAACCCTTTGTTAAACAGAGATCTTGTTTTTTGCGATTTTCCAAAAGTCTATGGGGAAAATGCATTGCTTTTCGACCAGAGGGAACCCCATGGGGGGAACCCATGCGCCGCTAGCTTCCGAGTTGTCCAACAAAGTGACGTCATCACTTCGGCACTCTATTCGCATAGGATTAGTATTATCTGGTGACCTTTAGTAATTTGTAATAATTGCGGAGTTTGTCTATGATCTTAATCCCGTGCGAATCGGCCATGTCTGTAATTTGTAAAGTAAAAATTCCCCCGCAAATTACCTACTATATTTCGCCGAACACCGAGGTCCTGTGATAATATGTTAGTCCCGTGCGAATCGACATCTCTGTGATTTGGCCGGATCGTATATAATTTTTTCAAGGTTTTTGTTTCATCTGCGCCTTTTTATCCAGCCTATTTTGAGTTCTGTCTAAACTGAGTTAATTTTGTTTCTGAGTAAAAGTGTTTGTTGCTTTGGTTTATGAATATGTACTTTTGTTTTACAAGTGTAAAATCTGTTGTATGTGAGTAGTTTGTGTTTTCTTTTTTATTGGATCACTGAACGGGAGGGGTTGGCTGTGGTTATAATTTATAAATCTTCCTCTTTGTTCAAGGGAAGGTCTTCAGAGCGACTGAAGAGAGCAAAATCATGTTCAGCCGTTACCTTTGACCTTCATCCAAACAGACAAACTTATTTACAATCCAGGACAAACAGGTGAGCTGTGAATGACCCTTGGTTGAAGCTATCATCTTCAAATGCATTATGCAATATATGTGAGTTTGTTGGTGTCTTTGCAGTTAATTTCAGAGTTGTCTCCATGGATCCCAAATTTGTGCCTTTTGATCAAATGGTAAGACCAGATGTTTCACCATTTTGAGTGTTCCGACCATAAATTAAAAGCAAATTAAATGCAGGTTCTTTTAAGATGCAGAAATTTCAACTTCAATGACTGCTTTTAAATGTTTATTATTCCTGTCTGTTTTGCAGTAGTCTGCTCGTGGTGCAGGTGAGTTTTGGCAGCTTTTTGCACTTTTCTTTCTTTGCAGATTTTCTCTGAGCTGTTAATTTGTTTTAATAGGACAAAGATAATAACCGGATTGGTCAGTGGACAAATGTTTCCTCAACGGAGCTGATATTGGAGCTTTCTCAGTTAAACCCAGAGGCTCAGATGGGGATGTACACACTAAAGGCTTTTATTGCTGACCGAGAAGTCTCCCAAGTTTTTGAGGTGAAAAAATACGGTAAGTTGTTCTGTATGTGCAGTTCAATGACAGATCTGAGGCCTTAACCTAAAGCGCTTTGTTTCTGGTTTAGTTTTGCCCAAGTCTGATGTGACTAAACACACCGCAGACCTACAGCGTTGCAGTTATGGGACTGAAAGTTGAGTCCTGTGGCAAGTGAATGATGCTTTATTTTCTTGTCTTGTGGTTGGTCAGTTCTTTATTTTGTTCTGATGTTTCCCAGTTTGTCCGTTCCAGTTGTCTGTCAGCGTCAATATGGCTCCAGCAGTGCAGATTCTGGTCTACAGCGTTCTTCCCGGTGAGAATTTAGTTGCTGCTAATGTGCCGTTTGACACTGATATGTGTTTCCAGAACCATGTACTGTATGATGTGGCTATTTTTCAATTTGGGAATGTTGGTGTGTGTGTGTCCTACAGCGTGTTGGTCCTTGTTCCAGGTATCTCTGCAGTTTTCTCCAGCTGTTCCTGCGGAGGGAAATGTTCTGATGGTTCCTGCTCAAGCAGGATCTCTGTGTAGCCTCAGTGCTGTAGATTCATTCATTAAAAACCAACACATTATGACTTTAGTCTTCTTTTTAGGTCTTCTTTTTATGATCTTTTAATGTGACGGAAGGACGGACGGAAGTAAGATATTTTGTTTCGGAGGACTGGAGGCCGGAGGACTGGAGGCCGGAGGACTGGAGGCCGGAGGACTGGAGGCCGGAGGACTGGGAGGCCGGAGGACTGGGAGGCCGGAGGACTGGAGGCCGGAGGACTGGGAGGCCGGAGGACTGGAGGCCGGAGGACTGGAGGCCGGAGGACTGCAGGCCGGAGGACTGGAGGCCGGAGGTAAAAAAAATCTATTTTTTTTTTAAATTAAATAAAAATATCCATCCATCCATCCATCCATCCATCCATCCATCCATCCATCCATCCATCCATCCATCCATCCATCCATCCATCCATCCATCCATCCATCCATCCATCCATCCATCCATCCATCCATCCATCCATCCATCCATCCATCCATCCATCCATCCATCCATCCATCCATCCATCCATCCATCCATCCATCCATCCATCCATCCATCCATCCATCCATCCATCCATCCATCCATCCATCCATCCATCCATCCATCCATCCATCCATCCATCCATCCATCCATCCATCCATCCATCCATCCATCCATCCATCCATCCATCCATCCATCCATCCATCCATCCATCCATCCATCCATCCATCCATCCATCCATCCATCCATCCATCCATCCATCCATCCATCCATCCATCCATCCATCCATCCATCCATCCATCCATCCATCCATCCATCCATCCATCCATCCATCCATCCATCCATCCATCCATCCATCCATCCATCCATCCATCCATCCATCCATCCATCCATCCATCCATCCATCCATCCATCCATCCATCCATCCATCCATCCATCCATCCATCCATCCATCCATCCATCCATCCATCCATCCATCCATCCATCCATCCATCCATCCATCCATCCATCCATCCATCCATCCATCCATCCATCCATCCATCCATCCATCCATCCATCCATCCATCCATCCATCCATCCATCCATCCATCCATCCATCCATCCATCCATCCATCCATCCATCCATCCATCCATCCATCCATCCATCCATCCATCCATCCATCCATCCATCCATCCATCCATCCATCCATCCATCCATCCATCCATCCATCCATCCATCCATCCATCCATCCATCCATCCATCCATCCATCCGGTTTAAGGACCCATGGCGCCCGCCCTTGCTCCCCTTTCAGTGTGGCCTCGGCGGGCGCCATGGTCCCATGACGCCCGCCCTTGCTCCCCTTTCAGTGTGGCCTCGCGGCGGCGCCATGGTCCCCATGGCGCCCGCCCTTGCTCCCCTTTCAGTGTGGCCTCGCGGCGGGCGCCATGGTCCCCATGGCGCCCGCCCTTGCTCCCCTTTCAGTGTGGCCTCGCGGCGGGGCGCCATGGTCCCCATGGCGCCCGCCCTTGCTCCCCTTTCAGTGTGGCCTCGGCGGCGGGCGCCATGGTCCCCATGGCGCCCGCCCTTGCTCCCCTTTCAGTGTGGCCTCGGCGCGGGCGCCATGGTCCCCATGGCGCCCGCCCTTGCTCCCCTTTCAGTGTGGCCTCGGGCGGGCGCCATGGTCCCCATGGCGCCCGCCCTTGCTCCCCTTTCAGTGTGGCCTCGCGGCGGGGCGCCATGGTCCCCATGGCGCCCGCCCTTGCTCCCCTTTCAGTGTGGCCTCGGGCGGGCGCCATGGTCCCCATGGCGCCCGCCCTTGCTCCCCTTTCAGTGTGGCCTCGGGCGGGCGCCATGGTCCCCATGGCGCCCGCCCTTGCTCCCCTTTCAGTGTGGCCTCGGGGCGGGGCGCCATGGTCCCCATGGCGCCCGCCCTTGCTCCCCTTTCAGTGTGGCCTCGGGCGGGCGCCATGGTCCCCATGGCGCCCGCCCTTGCTCCCCTTTCAGTGTGGCCTCGGGCGGGGCGCCATGGTCCCCATGGCGCCCGCCCTTGCTCCCCTTTCAGTGTGGCCTCGGGGCGGGCGCCATGGTCCCCATGGCGCCCGCCCTTGCTCCCCTTTCAGTGTGGCCTCGGCGCGGGCGCCATGGTCCCCATGGCGCCCGCCCTTGCTCCCCTTTCAGTGTGGCCTCGCGGCGGGCGCCATGGTCCCCATGGCGCCCGCCCTTGCTCCCCTTTCAGTGTGGCCTCGGGCGGGCGCCATGGTCCCCATGGCGCCCGCCCTTGCTCCCCTTTCAGTGTGGCCTCGGGCGGGCGCCATGGTCCCCATGGCGCCCGCCCTTGCTCCCCTTTCAGTGTGGCCTCGGGCGGGCGCCATGGTCCCCATGGCGCCCGCCCTTGCTCCCCTTTCAGTGTGGCCTCGGGCGGGCGCCATGGTCCCCGAAATGGAAATCGGAGATATACATCTTGTTCGGCTTGAGCCAGGGATCGCAGTGATGCGAAAATCGTGATTCTAGCTCAAACGGTCTAGGAGTTATGCGCAATTTAGTACTTTTCGATTTTTTACCATTTATTTTTAAAATCAAAAATTTTTTACAATTTTTTCCATGTGGAGGAGTGGGAGGAGTTGGATCTGGATCCGACTCCTCCCATGTGGAGGAGTGGGAGGAGTTGGATCTGGATCAGAACTCCTCCCATGTGGATTTCATGTTCTGCACACCACTTTACCATGGAAGCTTGTTTCTTTTTTCTTGAAAATGGAAAAAAAATGTAAGCCCTCCAGTCTGCTTCTGTTTTAAAGTCCCTGTAAAGTCAAAATTAAGTATGTGTTCTGAGTTTGTCACACCACAGAAAAATGTGTTATTAGCTACCCAGCCAAATTTGAATGATAAAAAAAGCAGAGAAGTACATAAAATAAGCTATCAAAATCTTGAAAAAATTAGCAGTTACCTCTGTTTCTCAAACGCTGTGGAAGCCACACCCACTCGCGTGAAAGCTGTCGACGGTGATATTAGCTGATACCAGAGCCCTGTTTAACGGTCTAATTGCACATTTCAGTACTTCACAGTTCTCAGGCTTTGTAATATGTTTTAGCAATACATATATAATATTTATAATGTGTTTAGAACTTTTTGTAGAATTGCCTTTATAGGGACTTTAAGTCTTATCTCTCTGATTCAGATACATCATTTGTATTTCATATGGGCCATTCTACGGAAATGTTCATTTTTCTGTCCCTAGCCTTTTACAGAAATACTTTAAAAATACTTTTTAGGCTTACAAGTTCTTTATATTTTAAAATGAAAATAATTGAATTGCCAATTGTAATATGAGTCAAATGAGTTTAAAATCATTCAAAATTACAATGAAAATTCTGAAACTATGTTTCTCTCTGTCGACTATTTTAATATATTTTTCTTTGTGTTAGTCTCCTCCTGTTATGTCTTTCTGCAATAAAAAAATAAATATAAAAGCTTGTTTCTTTTTTCATTAATGCAAGAAAACACAATAACAATAAGGCAAAATCAAAGGGCAAAATGCAAAATTACATAAAATCCCTCAAAGAAAAAAACGAACAGAGCTCAACTCTGTAAGAATGAAGCTAATTAATTAGAAGAAAGAAAGACAGAAAACGATGACATAAAAATTCAAAATTATGACATGGAAGATTCAAAATTATGAAATGAAAACAAATACGCTGCCATGCCATGTGGAGGAGTGGCACTTTCGTGTTGCCTTGTGTGCTGCCATGGTCCACTGGGGACCATGGCAGCGAAAGGCGCCACTTTCGTCAATAGCTTTTGTTAGTCCGTTTTGACGTCCGTCCGCCCGGACTTTTTTATTTATGATATCAAGTTCTTGACATTTCTTTTACACATATTCTGATAAGTATTACATCTGATAAGTAAAACATGAGACAACAATAATTTGGAAAAAGATGAGGAAAAAAAAATAAAGAAAAAATAAAGATAGAGGGCATCACAGACATATATTAAATTCCTTTAGCAGAGATACAGATCTTTGGGCTTTTCGATTTTTTATTTTATTTTTTTATTTTATTTTTTTTTTAATTTTTTAATTTTACAGACTCAAAATATATGTTAAAGGCTGATTTGAAATGAGCAAAGTTAGGTTTTGAGTTACTCCACTTGGTTTGATGAATATGAAATTTTCCTAATAATAGAAACAAATCGATAACATACATTTTTCTTATAGGAAAGTCAAAATCATTTGTAGGCTATGAAGTAAGACAGAAGACAAATTTAAGACAAGGCTGCAATTCATTTTAAAACCTAGAAATTGAGACATCTCATTCCAAAAGATGAGGAAAAAAAATAAAGAAAAAATAAAGATAGAGGGCATCACAGACATATATTAAATTCCTTTAGCAGAGATACAGATCTTTGGGCTTTTCGATTTTTTTATTTTTTTTTTTTTTTTTTTTTTTTTTTTTTTTTTTTAATTTTACAGACTCAAAATATATTTTAAAGGCTGATTTGAAATGAGCAAAGTTAGGTTTTGAGTTACTCCACTTGGTTTGATGAATATGAAATTTTCCTAATAATAGAAACAAATCGATAACATACATTTTTCTTATAGGAAAGTCAAAATCATTTGTAGGCTATGAAGTAAGACAGAAGACAAATTTAAGACAAGGTTGCAATTCATTTTAAAACCTAGAAATTGAGACATCTCATTCCAAAAGATTGAAGAATATGGACATTCAAAGAACAAGTGCACAATAGACTCTCTTTCACAATTACAAAAACAGCAATTGTAATCAATATCCAGATGAAAACACTTTAATGTGTCTTTCACAGGATATATTCTGTGAGCAATTTTAAAAGACACTTCTTTGGTTTTATTTGATACACAATACTAAGAACTCCCCAAAAATGTTCCCACTCAAATGAGGGAAACATATTAATCCAAACAAATTTAGATGGAGGGGAAGAGATACTGACGAAAGAGATCTAATCAATTTGTTACTGCATTTATCATTAATTAAATCAAGTTTATCTAAGAACAAATGTTTGGAGACTTTACTTGCAGTGTTACCCCTAGAGCTCTGATTTCTGAATAGAAATAATATTTTGGCAGAAATAGACTTTATGACAATGTCGTATTCTTTAACAGTAATGTGGCACTTAAATTTCATACATAGTTCAGTAATACTCAAAAACTGACCATCAGAGTTCAACAACTGACTAACTAAAAGTATATCGGACTCAAACCAATGTCTTAAAAATAATGATTTTCTTCTGTGTGTAATATACTTATTATTCCAAATAAAAAAGGAGTGAGGAGAGAAGTTATGTTTAAAAGCCTTCAGACACTAAAAAGCCGAAGAGAACTGTGGTGACAGTCAGGGGGATGGCTGGCAGGGGGATTTTGGAGTGGCAGTGATTTGCAGCTGGTAATGGATGGTAAAGAGGTTCGATTGAGTAACATAGTGGCCTATCTTAAAAAGCATTTAACAAATGTATGTGAACTAGTTCATTTTTAGATATGTGAACTTAGTTCCTTTAAAAATTTTTAAATATGAACTATGAAACATTATCATCTGTGTGAACTGAACTTCGAGCTAGTTCTTTTTAAGTATGAACTGGCACAACTCTGACCACAAGAAGCATATTTCGCCCATATAGACTGTAATAGATTTCGCCTCAGATTCGCTAAATGGACGAGTAAAATACTGGCAACAATTTTTAATGGAAAATGGCTTGATATTGTCAGAATGTGGACATTTTTTACAGGCAACTACATTGATAATGTAACTGGAAAAACAAGAAAAATGAATGTCTGGTTTCCATTTTTAATTTTTTTCATTTGCATTTTATGGTCCGAAAATTGAATTGTGAAGCGTTACACGAACCGGAGGATCTTCTGTGGGCCTCAATTGTTACAGTTGACAGAATTATTGAATGTAAAACCTCAGCTTAATAATGAAATCGATAATAAGGATAAATATTTGATTATACATCAACATGACCTCTAAAATATCTCTTAATTTCTAGTTTATCAGAACATTCAGACGCGTGTGTGATCCTGTCAGGACAGCGAGGACACCGTCGATCTCTGTGAGGAAACACTGCAGATCTCCATGTTCGTGAAGGAGCTCCCGGCCTCACTGCTGCATTCTGGGTATGAAGAACTAGAGGATATGATGTTTTTCAGCCTGTGGAGAGCAATGATCAACAGGGTAAGCAGGAAAAGCAGCAAGCTGAGGAAGATGGAGACATAGACATAAACACTGGCAGTTTGTCCATATGAAGCAGCGGCCGCCGCGGTAGAAACAGATGTAGGGCTGAACCTCTGGAAACTCTCGCTGTTTACTCCCGTACCATTCATCTCCTCCACCGACCCATCCATCCCAGACATGTCTGATGGATTTGGGAATCTGTTGAGAAGATAGGATAAGGTTAGATCAATCATTTAAGCCTTATTATTGCTGACTAAATTTGCTTTTTTTTTTATTGAAATGATTACTGTTATTATTTATATTCACTTATCAGGACTGTGTGAACATATGATCATACTGAAAGTATTACTGGACAAATAAATTTTATTCTAGATTTGTTTTAATTATTATATTATACTATATTATATTATGTTACAATATTAAAATATCGTTTTTCAATATTTAATTTTAAATCATGTTTATAATTTAATAATATATTAGACTATATAAAATAATGTACAATTTATTTTATATATGTAGGATTGTGTGATCTTAGATTACATACTTGAAAGTATTTTTGGACAATTTAATTTTCCTTTCACATGCATTGATAGGTCAAACTTTAATATGCTTTTTTTGCATTTTTGAAATATTTAATAAATTATACATTTGAACGAACAACCATTTATTAAATATAGATTTTTTTAAAAAATGAGATGTATTTATTATGATTATATTATATTTAAACAAAATATTCTAAATAATATAAAAATTATTTTACTATATAATATAATACATATATTATAGAGTTTATGTATTACAAATATTTTATTTTAAAAAAATAATTTAATGGCACTATTAACATATATTATGTTTTTTGAGAATACCTTACAGCCGTCAAACTATTTTTTCCCAAGACATTTTCCAAAGTGCAACAATCTGTTGTCTTGCACTTGCTTTTATTCTAGGGATGCACCGATATGACAATTTTGGCCGATACCGATAATTCTTCATATTTGAAAGCCGATAACCGATATTTTGGCCGATAAATCTAAATCCAAATTTTTAGCCAATTTTTGATTTTCCTCATTAAAAGCCAAGATACAAACACAATTATGATGTTCTTATTTTAATGTTGTGTAGCTGATTTGACAGACTTGCGCTGCACATTTTACACTTTAACTGTTTTCCTTTTTTAAAGTGCTTTCAATCGTATTTCAAGCTATTTATAAGCATCATCTAAAGTGCCTCAGCTGAAGGAAATAATACATTATTTATCGGCTTTTAGATATCGGCTAAATGTTCTTGTTGGGCCAGATAACGATAACATTAAAAATGATCATATATCGTCCTGATACCGATAATGTGGCCGATATATCGTGCATCCCTATTTTATTCATCTAACAGGCCAGTCATATTTAATGAGTTCACTGACTATTTCCTTTTCTGACCTCAGTCTCTGATAAATGTTGAATTTTTACTGTTCATAAAAAACAACAACAACCAGAACACTTAAATACTTCAGATTGAATTTGAAGAGGATGATAATCACATTTAATTATGCTTTTGTATCCAGGCAACCTGCAAATCAGTGGGCTCATGAGCTGGTGCAGCTTGTTGTCAGGCCGTCGCCGGTCCATTAGGACTTTGGGGTTGGTCACACCGGCTCAGTGGTGCACACACAGAAGGTCAGTCTGTTGTTTACACAGCCTTCATACTCACACCTCATGAATAATTGATTGAGAGGTGCCCGAGTAGGAAAATGTCACAGAGTTTCCAAATATAAAGAGAACAACATGCCAAATCATTTGTTTGACAGGCTGTCGGTATCAACAGTGCTGTTTTACAAAGCTGGTTTATTTGTGGTCTACATTCAAAATCTGATCTATAATTGGACGCTTACCAATAAACATTCAGCATTGAGCATAAAAGTCTTTCATATTTACAAGCTCATATGACAGACAGCGTTACATGATTCACATTTAGGTCTTCCCCTGAGACGAGCACAATTTAGTGGAGGTCACCTCAGCTGTGCGAGAATCCTTTCCATATCAATTCATAAGAGAGCATGTGTGCATTAGTGTGTAAATGAGCTGCAAATGAGCTGTCACCATCTAAAATCAAGACTTTTATGTGTTCTTTTACATTCATAGCTCTTAATTATTAGATGATTCAAGAATATGATTCATGCAATCTTTTTTTTTTCAAAACGTGTAAGTTTCATTAAAAAAAAACTGAACAAAAAGTTGAGGAAAAAAAAAATCCACGGAAAGCCAGGAAATTCGATCAATGGCTGGGAAGCATAGTCTCATAAATAACAGAAAATTCCATCAATGGCTGGAGAGAGTTCAAATTGGCTTTATGCACACCTGCACTACTTCCTGAACTTAAGCCAGCTCCTTGTTTCCTGTCTGTCATTATTGGCCAAGCTTGATTAATTCAGGTGTGTCTGATTATTGTTGCCTTGACTACTGAGGTCAAGCACACCTGAATCAATCAATTTGTCCAATAATGGCAGACAGGAAACAAGGAGCTGGCTTAAGTTCAGGAAGTAGTGCAGCTGTGCATAAAGTCAATTGATGGTAAAACTATTTCTGTTTTATTCCTCCTGACCACCAGATGGTGCTATATTAGTGGATAATCACAGCGCCAACCGGATAGGTTGAAAAACATATACCACACTGTAAAAAAAACAATGTTATTTTGTTTAGTCACCGCTGACTAAAAACGTCAGCGGTGGTTGCCAGAACTTTACCGTCAAAAATATGGTAACAACGTTATTGTTATTACAGACTTAACTTAAAATTCCCAGTAATAAACCGTATTTTATAATCTGATATAATGTTAATTTACCAACGGATTGAAGAACAGATTGATTTTGTACCAAACAATCATCACAGCAGTGATGAAAGTCGCATGATTAATAAGTGCTCATCACAAACAGTCTTCCAGAAGAAAGTTAATACTTATAAAGAAGCTGCACAGTGTCATTCACACAAACATCTCTCAAAGAAATTCTTCCCTTATTTCTGAGGGAGGAGTTTTACTCAACATATTTTCTGGTTCCAATCCAAAGCGAGACCCGGTTTTTCGTCCAATCTTAGATTTGAGGTGACTCAACAAGTTCTTAAAGAAGCTCCCATTTCGCATGACCGATGCTCTTCGGTCAGTGGCAGAAAGAGATTGGTTCACAAGTGTTCGAACCTTGCGGATGCATTTTTCCATTTCCATCACAGGAAGTTTCTATGCTTCAGTTTCAGGAACAAGAGTTACCAGTTCAGTGTTGTCCCATTTAGACTCTACCTATAGAGCAGGGATAGGTCTTCTGTCTTCTTTATGCTTTTCCTCCGAAAGCTGTCATGATGGGTTGTTGAGGTTATTGTTTTGACCTAGCCTGGCAAGTCAGACCTATCAAGATGTTAGGTCTGGGAACTCACAATTGGCATACCTCAGTCGGGGGCAGGATAAAAGGTTGTCTTTCAATATCCCTCTGCACGCCATAGGATAACGCTAACCAACCCACTCTTAGAATAAAGGGTACTATATATGTAGCATAGGGTTCTTTACTCAACTGAAAAGGATCTTGTTTGTTTTCAAGTATCAGGGAAATCACAGCGCAGAACCGTCACAACTCTGCCGTCATTGTGTTAAGCCCGCCACCAACTCTATACACGATGTGATTGGCCGGACCAGAGTTTGGTTTTTCCACTTCGAAAGCCAACGGAGAGTTGCTAGACCACACTTTGCAGCAAAATAATTTTTGCTGCCGCTAGGGTGCGTCGTAGATTTCTAGGCTAGTTTTGACCTATAATAAGGCTAAAACAAGGCGTCATTAATTCCTTTCTCACTTCCTGTTATAAACCTACATAACAATGTAATACATTTGCATAATGCCAGCCTATGGTCTTCATTAGCTGCCATTGAACAAATAAAATAAAATCAATGTACTCTGATTCGCCCTAAACACTGTAGTTGTCTCTTAGACTGGAAGAGTTTGGTTTGTCAAGAGAGACGCTACAATGCTTTGCGTGCACTTCCAAAGGACGAGGACTTGCTCTGGAATTGATATTGAATATCTGGAAGGCTATAATATAAGGAAGGCTCCGAAGCTGAATTTCAGATTTTTCCGTTTGCGACACACACTGTAAGTGATATACCAATCACAACAGACTGTGCCATCTGACCAGTCGGAAAGGGTGGAATTAGAGAGATGGAATCTTCGAACAAACCGTTTTCAGACTCTTTGAGAAATGAGGTGATGATGTGCATTGGATATTATGAGCAGATTAAAGTGATCTTGGATGCATATTGTAGGAAACCTCCAAAACAAAATTAGAAACCTTTAAAACAGCAGTTAAAATGCATTTGACCAAATGAGACCTTATTGTAAACAGGGTTTCCAAGGGGTCTTAAAAAGTCTAAAAAGTCTAAAATTTCAAAATCACATTTTAAGGAATTAAAAAATCTTAAATTTGCTGAAGTATTGTGTTCTAGATCTTAAATCTTTTTAAACAGGTCTTAATTTTCCTATGTCTATGTAAATCTCATTGAAATGCTCCCGTAGCACTTTGGAATGGTTTTTTTTATTTATATTACGTAGTTGTAGTTCTTAATTCGCTGTATTATGACTACAAAATAGACCAACATGCAACAGCCAATCAGTTTTGAGGTTTTGTGTTAATGGCGGGTATCTCAGATACCACAGACAGACATAAAATGGATTTTATTCAGCTATGGAGAAATGGAAGTTTAGCGATACTTGGCTTGAAAAATCTGAATTTAGGATCTGATTTTGCTGATTTGGATTTTGCTTTTTGATCAGAGCCAACACTAATAGCGGAGGTGCTCTGGGTTCTCCACACGGCGACATGACACCAGTCCTACATTGTTTCAAACGATGTTTCCTTCAGGTGCGGGAAAGATAAAACGGCCTAAATTACGCGCTTTGAAATAGGGCATTTTATAAAAACAGAAACAGAACAAATTTCCAAAATCACGGGACCGTTTGTACTGATTTTCGCCAAATGTATAGTTTGAATAAATTAAATTACTTTGCGAATAATTTTGAGACTCGTTACGCGTCTCCATTGTACGTTATTTTTTTTTTGTGTCGTGATATAGGTCTTAAATTTAATTCATAATGGTCTTAGAAAGGTCTTAAAATGTCTTAAATTTGACTTCGTGAAACCTGCAGAAACCCTGTGTAAAGCGTTGCAATATTAATTTTAAGAGTTGCAATTTTTGCAAATCACTGTAACATTTCTCGCGGTGTTCAGAATTTGTTTGGTTTGGTTCTCAAGAAGATGCTACAATCTTGGATGCATATTGTAGGAGACCTCCAAAACAAAATTAGAACCTTGAAATTAGCAGTTAAAATGCATTTGACCATTTATTGTAAAGTGTTGCCATATCAATTTTAAAGAGTTGCAATTTTTGCAAATCACGGTAACATTTTCTCACATTTCTCAGAATTTGTTTTTGAGAACCCTAAAAATTAAGCACACATGCTGGACAAAACAAGTGAAGTATTTTTAGGCTGCAGTTCAGCTCACAACACTAAAACTTACTATTTGTTTGCATTTTTCTTCATTGTGTGGGACAACAGTCGTCTGAGCCACAGCAAGCCCTAAGAGCCTGTGGTTAAAGTCTCATAAAGAGTCATGATTTATGACCACTTCCTTTTTCTGAGTTGTGAGATGAATTCGTCTGCAGAAGCAAACGCTTGAAGACATGCAGCAACAAAGGGGAATCACACTTATTTTCCTCAGTCAACTTTAACGCACTCGCTTTTCAATTTATGAGTGAGATGCGAATCCCTGCAGCAATATAAATCATTCAATCCCTCTTGTGCTTTGCATGCAATTTCAGGAGAAGTTCAGTGGGTCAATTCAGTGTGCGGCTCTAATCTCTGTTTATGGATTTCTGTCGAGGGAAGCTTGTGGAAGGAGAATCTGGCTATTAGGAAAATAACTCAAAACATAAACCACCACAGAGGATCAATGAACGAGGGAAGCGGGGGATGGCAAAACACAGAGGGATTTAGAGAAAGACTGGAATGGCTGATGACTATCCATTGTTAAATCACTTACTATACGATTACGTAAGATCATTTCAATTAAGCATGTGACTATTAAATACCCCATGAGTTTTTTGACATTCAAATTAAAAACAACTTTTATCTTTTTTCTAAGTAATGAACATTGAAAAGGAGAAATTCTGACCTTTCTGATGCAAAAAAGAGTCGTCGGCACTGAGATCACAGAGCCGCCCGATCACGCTCATCTCAGTGGTCCAGGAGTGAATTCCTTATGGGATTCCTTAAGCTCACGCTGAAATAGATGCCACTCGTGAGAGAGGAAGCAGGGTGTCTGAACGCGCTCGGTCTGGTGGGCTGGATATCGACTGTCCAGCTGTTCCTCTGAATCCTCCTCCCTCTCCGTTTCACTCCTATCATCTCTCTCCGTCTTGCCCTCTCTCATCTCATTGACGTCTTCTCGGTTTCTTTAGCAGCTGATTTATGTTTCAAATAAAGACGATAAAGATGTCTCCCTTAACTCATAAAAGATGGTACGATCGTTGTCGCTTTAATTGCTGTAATTGGGATTTGATTATCTCAGTGATATTACTCAGCTCAGCAGCTTAGAGCTAAATGACAGGCTTCTGTCTTGTCTTCTCCCATGGTGCCGTACTCAGTCATTCATTTCTGACAGAGCTAATCACCGCTCTCATCAGCATCATGAGCCGAGAGGCCTCTCGTAGACGTCTGTGGCGTTACTCTCAGATGAACACTCAATGAGACCTTTAGCCGGGCGACATCAGTGCTCAGATTTTGTATGAAAGGGCTGTTCGGCTTTGTGAATTAAGCATGAGGGTTTTTGTTGAATTTGTAAATGATTTAGTCAAAAGTAAAGGTTCTAAAAATGGCTTTTAACACTACAGAAGAATGTAACATGTAATAAGCACGCTACAAAATAAAGTGCTACACTTTCAGAAAAAAGGGACACAAATTGTACCTTTTCCAAAAGTAAAGTTTTGTCCAATTTATGTCCTAATATGTGCATTTATGTCATAATATGTACATTTTAGGTGCTAATTTGTACATTTTAGGTGCTAATATGTATATTTTAGGTGCTGACATACATTTTAGGTGCATGTATATGCTAATTTGTACATTTTAGGTGCTAATATGTATATTTTAGGTGCTGACATACATTTTAGGTGCATGCATATGCTAATTTGTACATTGTAGGTCCTAATATGTTCATTTATGTGCTAATATGTACATTTTAGGTGTTAATATTTACATTTAGGTGCTAATATGTACCATTGAGGTACCAATATGCACCCTTTAGGTTCAAAATTGTACCTTTTGAAAAGGTACAGCCCCAGTAACAGCTTTTGTACCTTTTTTAGGTCCTAATATACATTTATGTGCTAATATGTACATTACAGGTGTTAATATGTACATTTTATGTGTTAATTTGTACATTTTAGGTGCTACTTTGTACATTTTAGGTACTTATATGTATATTTTAGTTGCTAATATGTTAGCCCAATGAAGTATCAATATGCACCCTTTAGGTTCAAAAGTGTACCTTTTGAAAAGGTACAGCCCCAGTACTAGCTTTTGTACCATTTTAGGTCCTAATATGTACATTTATATGCTAATATGTACATTACAGGTGCTAATATGTACATTTTAGGTGTTAATTTGTACATTTTAGATGCTAATTTGTACATTTTAGGTACTTATATGTATAATTTTAGTTGCTAATATGTATATTTTAGGTGCTAATATGTACCAATGAAGTACCAATATGCCATTTAGGTTCAAAAATGTACCTTTTGAAAAGGTACAGCACCAGTGACCGCTTTTGTACCTTTTTTTAGGTCCTAATATGTACATTTATGTGCTAATATGTACATTACAGGTGTTAATATGTACATTTTAGGTGCTAATTTGTACCTTTTAGGTGTTAATATGTACATTTTAGGTGCTAATTTGTACATTTTAGGTGCTAATATGTATATTTTCTGTGCTAATAATATGTACCAATGAGGTACCAATATGCACCCTTTAGGTTCAAAAGTGTACCTTTTGAAAAGGTACATCCCCACTGATAGCTTTTGTACCTTTTTATAGGTCCTATGTACATTTATGTGCTAATATGTACATTTTAGGTGCTAATTTGTACCTTTTAGGTGCTAATATGTACATTGAAGGTGCTAATATGTACATTAGGCCCCAGTAACAGCTTTTGTAAAAAAAAATCTTTAGATTTTTAAATGTGTAACTCTTTATAATGGTATACCATTATCAAAGTGTTACACATTTAGAATGTAAAGAATTTGTTTGTGTATCTCCTCAGTAACTGAATTTGTCTCGTGTTCGGTATGTCTGTCTACAGATAGTCTGGCGCAGGCTGGCATATGGACGGAGCTTTGAATGCAAGCGGTGGGGCAGAGCTATGCATGTCAATAGGACAGAGGCGTCATGCCTCCTGGGAAGGTCTTATCTCTTCTGCTCTGTGCACTAAAGACACGCAACACAGATTATGGATCTGAGCAAAGCGAAGCATGACTCTCTGGCACAGCTCGCTTTTGCTATTGCTTTGTGAATCATGAATGGGAGTTCTGTTTCGGTAATAACAAAAGCTTGTGTTCTTAAGGCTCAATATTCTGTCATCATTTACTCACTCTCTTGTTATTCCAAACCTGTCGTACAACTGTTTTTGTCAAGTCATTTTTTATTTGTATAGTGCTATATTGTTTCAAAGCAGCTTCACAGTGATGAACAGGAAAATAATGATCAGAAATAATTTCAAATTCTGCACAATAGTGTCAGTAGATTGAGATAAAGGAAGGATTCAATTTAGAGAGAAAGCCATATGAGTTTGGGACAACATGAGAGTGAGTAAATGATGACAGAATGTTAATTTTGGGCTTTTTAACATTCATCCGAGTATTCGCTCGCCTCATGAAATGTGCAAGGACGTGAGTTAGAGGGTAATGCCTCTATATTGGCGGCGATTCCACTGCAGTTCAGATGCCCTCTGGGATTGTGGGTACCCTTCCTGAGTCCTGCTGTGTCTGTCCTGTCTCTTGGGTCTTTATAATTGCTCCAGCTAATGCCAGCGCTGAGGCACATGAGTGAATGCTGTTGGCTTTTGATAAGAGCAGTGCCTTGGCTGATTTTTCCTCTAATCCATAAAACTGTACAAATCTGAGAAGATTTGTTTTCCCCTGACACAAGCTTTGGTGCATCTGTTCCCATTGCACGCAAGTGTAATTCGAATTAACTCACGGCATTGGACGACAGGGTCACCTAAAGGGTTTTTGATTAGACTGTGCAAACTTCAAGAGCAAAGGGTCGAATTGATAATGAATCGTCCTCTCAGCCTCGGTCTGCTCTACTGGTTTTGACAAGAATGGCATGTTTGAAGAGCCTTTGTGGGAGACAAGGGCAATGTGTCAATCAGGATTATCCTGTGGAAAACTCTAGGCACATATATGGAAGGTTTACACAGTGGAGCATGTCAGAGGAACACTCTGTGGAGATGGCGCTCTCTCTTTCTATTTCCCGTTTTCTCCCAACTGAGATGATGCTCTTTGCATAGTAATCCAAGTCTCAGAGGTCTCTGTGTTCCTCAGACAGGAAAACTTCCACCCTGTCATACAGGCACATACAGGCTGGTCTTTTACATTCATTGACAGATATGGATAAAAAATAACTAAAAAAATAGTTCCAATTTAATTGAATTAAAAATGTTATACTTAAATGGGTCTTTTTTTAGAGAAGTTGTAGAGTTATAAAACGAGAAATGTATAATTTTCAACATTTATTAACTAAGATTTTTAATCAAAAAGACTAAAAGTATATGTGCCTATTTAATTGTGTATTTTAC
This sequence comes from Hybognathus amarus, assembly GCA_030378365.1. Classification (NCBI taxonomy): domain Eukaryota; kingdom Metazoa; phylum Chordata; class Actinopteri; order Cypriniformes; family Leuciscidae; genus Hybognathus; species Hybognathus amarus. The sequence goes on from JAQIUQ010000512.1 coordinate 98,142, forward strand.
ACACAAATACTGTAAAAAATATTTTCATGATTTGTAATCACAACATTTTTTCATTTTGTCAAATCAACTTAAATAATTGATGTAGTTCAGATAACATAATAATTTGAGGTTTTATTGATTAAATCAATCTCCTTCATTGTATTAACTCAATTTTTCCATTTCAATGAACTTAAAATTTTAAGGCAACCAGGTTACTTTTTTTTTAAGTTTAACCATGAAGGAATTTTCATTAATGGATATATACGGTAGTGGCCTAAAGTTTGTTTTAATGACCTTACAAGTTAGATTTAAACCATCAAAATTTGTCATGTTTTGAAATATTTTATATATAAAGGAAGAATAAAACACTAAGCTTGATTTAGGTATTTATCTGACAAAATTATTTGGCAAAAAAGGCAAACTACAGCTACAGGTTTTGAATTTTTTTTAAATAATTTTGTTGGTTCTCTCTTGTTTTTGCATGTGTTCATAATTTCTTCGAATGACAGCCTGGCCAAAAATTAAACAGTTGACTCCAAGCACAACTATGTAATATTACTAAATATTTATATATAAAAAATTGTAATAAAGGATGAAGGCTGGACATCACTTTTTTTGGCCATTACTGTGGATAATTTTTTTTTTTTAAATAGCTAAATCATTAAAATAGTTAAAACAGATTTAATTTAATTTAAAAACTAAATTAACATTAATTAAAAGGGCCTTATAATTATAAGCAATGATTTTAACAATAATCGTTTTTTTATTGCACCTTTCCAAAATCCATGGTTCACTTTACAAAGTTAGGTTAGGACTACAGTCTAATAAACATCCATAACAAAGTGCAGTTTACAAATATTAAATTAGCTGAATAGTAATATTCAGAGGAGAGAGCGAGAGAGAAATATTTTATGAGGTTTTTGAAAGAAAGAATGGAGGATGCTTGACAGATGAGCCACAAACACTAGACCTGAAAATAGTCATTTCTCTAATATAGATCTATAGAAAATGCTTATTTGTTTCTTTACACATTTGTGCAGACAACTTTAACCAAACACCATACCAGTTAAACTACAATCATATGTAGAATATGCTGCAGAGTTTTGGCACAGGAAAATTTGGTCTTAGCTGTGAACTGGCATCAACATTTCACAGCATATATATGAGAAGTGGAAATTTATCGCTATAACTTCAGCTGTCGGTGGGCTGTCAGATCCAATACATCAAGATAATAGAATGGCAGGGATCCAATTCAATCTGCCTCACAGCATGCAGAACACCTCTGAAATTTACAGTCAAACTTCAGAAAATGTCCATATAGAAGTTATCTTCTTAGGGTGATTCCTTTCACAAATGCTGATTTTTGGCTAACATAGGCTACATCAGAACCCCATTACATACGTCAGTCCTGTGAGTGTTCATGGGCTAGGCTACTGCATTCTCTGAATAGTTCAGTGTTGATGTCATGTTGATATCCTCCTGAACTAGAACCGGTTTGCTGCTTGTTTATACATCACCTGATGTAAATCTCAGCCTCTCTTGCTCTGTAACACAGCTTGGGTGTCAGCACTCTATCGTTGTAATTTCTCTCTCTGCAAGACAAAGACAAACCAACAGCGCCAGGGATGGAAGGAAGAATTCATCAGTTCCAGACAGAGCCTGTTTCTAAGAATAAACTCAACAATTAACAGCCATGTCGAGAGAGCCACGTTCATACTTATTCTCTGTGTCACAAATGACTGTAGACATTCAACCTGTAACTACTTGTATATACTGTCACTTGAAATGCAGAGTAAGCAGTTCTCCTCAGAGATAAAGTTTTCCATTTGCACTAAATTCTCTGCTTGTGTTTGTTCTCAGAACAGCTCCGGTGGGTTTTGAATGCCCTCTTTTCATGTGATCTCGTAGGGCTTGAAATATTGAATTGAGCCCTGCTGTATTTTATTATAAAGAGTTATTTAATTGGATTTCTAGAGCCTTTGTATTGTGACCCCTGCAGAGACTCGCCATTTCTTAAAAGGTTCCTGGTCAAGGCCCATGCAGTGAATTGTTCAGTCTTACATCACATATTCAGAGCGATCTTCGCAGGAGTCAGACTTAAATAGAGAGCCCACGCTGGTGTAAACATCCCCAATAGCGAGAAATGTGAAGCACATCTACAGCATTACTCAGCTTTTGAATCTGGGTTGTTAAGAAATATCAAGCAGTGACAGCTGTGTCCTGTGTCCCGCAGTGACAAATGCTGCTATTCCTAATACTACACACACACACACACACACACATATATATATATATATATATATATATATATATATATATATATATATATATATATATATATATATATATATATATATATATATATATATATATATATATTTTACAAACATTCATGATAGATGTGATTAATCAAAAAATAAATAAAAATAAAATCGAGTTAGGCCATTAATATCAGGATTAAATACAATATTTTATTTTGCTTAGCTTCCAATCAAGCTGTAATTTCGTCAAATTCGGCAAAAACATGATTTTTTACATTTATTTTTTTTTACTGTGTGTATTTAGATAGAATACAATAGAGCAAGACAAAAATGACCCCAACATCAAGTTATCAAACATCTATTTTTTATGTTATGGAAATGCTAGCTCGTGAAAATGTGATTTCATCTTAAATGTCATTGTGGCAATAATTCAAACGTGTATAAATGATTTACGTCGACATTTGTGTGTTATTTGTCAATAAAACTGTCACTGAACAGCCAAGATACGCGTTTCCATGGTTACGCTGCCATGTGACGAATCCTCAAGAAGATGCGAGTTTAATTAGCTTTTATTTTGCTACACCTGGGGAGAGCAGCGGATCTAAATTAAGCCAAATGTTTAACTAGCCGCGTTGGTCATGTATATCGACATGCACGTATGAAAGGGGTTAGAGAGACACAGTCAAAACACTGTGATCCATTTACTGCTTCTTTAGGAGTTTGACGCAGTGAAACGGTTGGTTTTGGCCGGTTTGGTTTTTAATGTGTTTGATTCAAATGGTTGTTTATAATTTAAAGTGTTGAACGGTCTCTTCTTTTCAGAAGTGACAAAAATGGCTTCCCGTAGCTTCGCTCCTCTGTCTACTCGTCAGGAGAACACGATAGGCCTGGGAAGAGCGGATGGCCTGCGCGCTCACAAGCCCGGCCAAAGGGTTGTCCTCTGGTGTTTTGACCGAGAATGATCAGCATAATCGAGTATTTGGCCAGGTTAGTGTCAAGGGTTTGCATTTCTTACTCCAAAAGCACAAGAAAGTTATGTTTTCGTTTATTATTATTATTATTTTTTCAAAGATTTCATCCAAATATGAGACGGCGTTTCATGCTGGATCTCGTGACGTCACCACAAACAGTGCTGCACTTGGTGATGTGCTTGAGCCAGTCGTGCAGTCAGCTGGACAATCCTCCTCATTCTTGATGCCTTCAGAGCTTCTCCTTGTAGATGATGTTATCCAAGATCTTGGCTCAGGTATGCTGCAAAACAGTGTGAATATCACGATTATGAGACTAATAAAAGTTACATGGTCCTTTAAAACAGTGATGTCTTTACAGTCACAGCTGTAACATGATCTCATCCAATATTTATAACCCTGAACCGAAGGTGTTTCTATTTGTTGCTTCCAAGGCAGATTCTTATGGATATGGCTTAACTGTATCTAATATATTTAGGGCCTTGCGTGGATGCTTCCATGTGTTCATTGTCGGAGGAGGATGCTTCCTCTGAGGACGTCTTGTGTGTTCCTGAGTATGCTGAGGACATCCACAGATACCTGCGTGAATGCGAAGTTGGTGTATTTCCTTTCATCTGTGGCTGGTTGCATAAACCGTTTAGACTAATCTTAACTTAATCTCATGTTTCTTTCTTCAAGACTGGTTGTGGCTTTAAATATGGTTATTTAAGATGGCAGATTGGTCTAATTTCAATTGGAAAAGCTTGATTACACATTGTTAACTGCTAGTTGGTCAAACTAGGTTGTTTGCAACTTGCCCCTGTATCTGTCTAATGCACTTCGCTTGTCAGGTTAAATACAGGCCAAAGCCCAGCTATATGAGAAGGCAGCCTGACATAACCAATTGTATGAGAGTTATCCTTGGTCGACTGGCTGGTTGAAGTTGGCGAGGAATACAAGCTGTGCTCGGAGACTCTCTACCTGGCTGTCAATTACCTGGACCGCTTCCTTTCATGCATGTCTGTCCTGCGAGGGAAATTGCAGCTTGTGGGAACGGCTGCTGTACTCCTGGCTGCGTGAAGTGATGAGGTATTATCTTTAAGTGTTACCTAGTGACATAACCACATGGCCTGTTTCTGATTAGGAAATATGAGGAGGTGTATCCTCCAGACGTGGATGAGTTCAGTGTACATCACTGATGATACCTACACAAAGAAACAGCTGCTTCGGATGGAGCAGCACTTGCTCAGAGTGCTTGCTTTTGACATGACCGTACCCACAGTGCACCAGTTTTTGATGCAGTACAATTTGGAGGAGCAGATCTGTGCCAGGACTGTCAACCTTGCTTTGGTGAGGAGGGCTGTATTTTTGTAAGGTTTTTTTTTCTTCTTAAATTGGATATTGATTTCTTTTCTCCCTGCTCCCATAGTATCTCTCAGAGTTGAGCCTGCTTGAAATGGATCCCTTTGTGCAGTATCTACCTTCTAAGACTGCTGCAGCTGCATATTGTCTGGCCAACTACACTGTAAATGGGGCTCTGTGGGTGAGTCTAGCCTTTTTAATGGTTGCATTGTTTTATTCAGACCAAACAAGTAAGAATCTTCATGCTTAAACCACTATAGGTCAGTTTTTCTTTTGTTTGTTTTTTTAACCCCAAATACTTTCTCAAAGTGTGCAGTGTCTATTATATTAAAATACATCATTTCCCTCAGCCTGAGAACCTGTATGCCTTCACTGGTTACTCGCTGGCAGCGGTCAGCCCATGTCTGAAGGAGCTTCATAAACTCCATCTAGGGGCTGCAAGTCGCCTCGAACAGGCTATCCAGAGAGAAGTACAAGAGCTCCAAGTGAGTGGGTATTTGTAGCATGGCTTTCTTGTTTTTTGCCACTGGTCCCTAATGACTAATCCTGTCTTTCAGACATTGTGGCGTGTCCCTTATTGAGCCTGTGGCGTCTCTTGCCTCTCCCTTGATGTTTTGGTGACCACATGAATTCCTTGGCACACAAATGAACTGCAGCGCTTAAGTCTCTTGTAAATATTGAATGAAATTGATTTTTAAATGTTTTTTTTAGACTTTTTAAAATGTGATTTTTATCATAGGTCGCTTAGTACTATAATCAAAGTTGTGACTTGTTTCTCTGTAAATCCAACATTTATGTTGGTCTGAAGGCTGAAATTCTCCTGTTTCTGTAGAGATTTGATGAACGAATGGTTTTGTACCACTTTGTCTACCCTTCCTCCCTTAGGGTCTCATTACTGGTATACGTGTTTTACTTGTATACTGCATGCAATATCATGTACTCATACTGTATTTCAATAAACAAAACAAGTTGCAGTGCTGCCTCCTTGGAGTCTTTTGACCAGTGTAATGTACTTAACCCTCTATAGAGACCTCGAATAATGTGAGGAAAAATTGCTCGTAAGATGCAATGTTCAGCCTAATTAAGTTTTAATGTATGTCCACCTTCAGCCAAAAGCTTTTTTTTTGGCGAAGTGGAGACATTAGTAGCACCTGTTTAGTCACATACAAACTGTCAGGGCTTCATAGTTCATTTTTAGAATATAAAATGCTAAAGTTTCTTTTGAAGAGATCTTGTTCAGTTTTAGCAGGTAGCACAATAGCCTTTTTGCCTGTGATGCTCAAAGTGATAGTCAAAACCAAGTTATGTGTGTGGGGTACACTGAAAGTCTTGTTAATTTTCATTTGTAGGACAATCATTGATTTGGGATTCCAAGAAAGAGAATGTTCTTCCTTTTTAAAATTAAGTCTAGTTTCTACTTGTAAGACCCTTTCACTATTTTCTAGATAGTGGGAATGCATTTGTGTAATATTTCAGACAATTTGTCAAATAATGTACCCTGACAAAGTCAGTTCTAAACGACGGCAATTTAAAAAAAAGGTTTAAGATCACAAGTAGAAAAGCAATTTTGGAAAGTGAATTTAGTCTTAGATGTATGTAAATTTATAGTTATTTATTTTTTATTTATTTATTTGTCTAGCTGTGATTAATTATTACATCCGTACGGAAGATTTAGACCATTTATTGCCAATTTATTCTCGAAATGTATCCTCAAGATTGTATTTCGACTTTTTTCTTGAATTTTAACTAGTCTAATCTCGCGTTATAATGACTAATCTCGAGATGGTTTTATATTTTATTATTGCTTGGCCCTAATCCTCTTCCGTAGTCCCGGTGTTATGGTAAACAACGACCTCTAGCGCGTACTGAATGAATCCCCTCCCGAAAAGCAGCAGGTTAACTCAGTTTTATCCATGCTGGTCAGTTTTTTTAATCGTTCCATTGTTTATTTAATCATTACGGCTATCTTATTTAGGCTTTTATGGCGTGCTTAACTTTAGAAAGCTGAAATCTGTTTGGCTATGGATCGAGACGAACAGGTTTTGCACTGACTGTGATATTCACTTTATTCTTTCAGGTGTTTTTATTTTTTCCGTGCCTGGAGCGCTATAGTGACCACAGGCGTTATGAACATTGTTTTAGTTTTTCCCGTAATCTGGTTAAACCTGCTTGGTCACAAGCTGGTGTTTAGTATGTACTTTCGAGCAGCCTGACTGTCTGTCACGCTTTCCCTAAGTAGCTATCTCATAGTAGACAACTTTAACAGTAACTTTTTAGTTTGTAACTAAAAAAGTGTCCTGGCGTTGGAATGGGGTCATCAGATCCGGCTGAAATTCGAGCCATTCGCGAGAGCTATGCGAAAGCCTTGGACTGTCTGAACACGGGGCTCGAGTGTGATGATGCTGGGAATAAGGAGCAAGCTCTCCTTCAGTACAGACTGGGCAGGCGGCATCTTCTCAGAGGGCTCGAGGTGAACACACAGGGCGCGCGCTGCGTCGGACGCGACTGGGACGTCGCGCGACAGACTCAGCTGAGGATGAACGAGACTCTGAGCATCATCACCTCTCGCCTAGGGGTGCTAGAGTCCACCGCGACCCCGAGTCAGCGCCTTTACCCGGCCCTTCCTGTCCTCCAGGACCCCCAGCCGCTGGCATCTAACACCAGAACACACCTCTCAGCTTCAGGAGGGGCCCCTGCTCGTCCTGCCTCCCCTATGGTGGGCTTCACTGTACCCAGTGAGCTTCCTCCAGCCTACACTCCACAACCAACAGATGGGCACCTGTCACTCTCTCATGGAGGCAACAGGCCATTTCCAGCTGCTCAGCCCCAGCGTCAGGCACTCGCCCCAGTCAATCTCAGAGAGGTTGGCATGGAGATTCTGTTCTTGCCCAGTGGGGTGCAGATGTTCTTTGTGTCTGCTGAGGGTCATGTCAGCGCCCCTTCTTATCCAGGATACCTACGAATAATAATATACAGCAGCCAAAACTCTGACAGGAGTGCTGGCTATGCCCCAGCCTACCTACAGGTAAATATTGAGTTTGGACAATATTTCTATATTCATTTGTATGTATATATTTTTTGTCTTATTCTCCAGCTGTGTTATTGTTAACTAAAACTAAAAAATGGGTAACACTTTACAATAAGGTAGCTAACTGCATTTATTAATCTGTGTTAATGTTAATTTAAACATTTACTAATATTTTGTTAAAATCTTGTTCACATTAGTTAATGCACGGTGAACTAACATGACAAACAATGTTGATCAACTGTATTTTTTATTGACAAAGAAAAAACAAATACAGCAACAAATGGATTGCTCATTGAGTTCATGTCAGGTAATACATTAACTAATGTTAACTGTTACCAAAATTGAAATATAAATAAAATATAAAATAAAATATAAATATTAAATGAAAAAACGAAACAACTTAAACGACAATGAGAAATGAATTAAATATTGAAGTAGCCTACTACAATTAAACTGAAATAATAAATATGGGAATATAAAATAAAAACGAATAAAAATGACAAAAATCACATAACAAGACTAATCAATCTAAAATTGAAAACTGGAAATAAGATATAATAATTAACTAAATATAATAAGTGTGACTTGTATTTTCCTTGTTTTAAACAGAAAATGCGTTGAATTCTGTTTGATTTATGCTTAAAATAAATAAAAAATGCAGTACGAAAAAGTAACTTTTTTTACTGGCAAACAAGACAAAAATATTTATTAAGAAAATGATTTTTTTGTGTGTATGAATTGTTTATATATTCATTTAAAGTTTAATCTAAACTAGCATCATCCACCATGTAATTTTGCTGTTAGCAAACTATTCACCACCTTGAAATATAGGTTTACCTTGCACACAAGAGAGGTCTTGTGATGATCACATGAAACTGGGCGTATTTTTATTAGTAAGAATTACGTCTATGTAGAGTTTGGTTTTCTTGAATGTCAGGTCATGGCTGACGGCAAAATAATTGAAATTACTGTCATGCTCATCATGTCATAAAATTACAGGCACATGTGTGTGAGAACAGAGAGAAGTAGAAACCCTGTGTTTTATTAAGAGAAGGATTGAGATTCATTTTTATTTGTGACAGCTTTTAAACTCAGGGTAGTTTTACTTTCAAACGTCAAAAGCTGGTTTTATTGCTCCACCTCTTCTTTCAAACCCACAAAAGCCAACCCAGCCGGAGTCTGTGGTGGTTGTATCAAATGCTTTAGGTCTGTTTAGTTGCAGTGCTAGAAACAGCCTTGTTACAGATGAAGCCAGGGCTCTTTGTACAGAGTCAGTCTGCACGCTGGTTCAGCACATACAATCATTGAATAGACTGTCGGCTCTGTGCAGGATTGGCAGATTTCCAGTTTGAGGTCTGATAGCTGGGGCTTGATGTAGGACACGTGCTGTCCACTCTCTAACATAACTGCTGCATGTGTCCCACAGTGCTCTTTTGTCCCACTTTAGCCGTCCAGAACAAAGGGGGGGCATTGTGAATGGTTGCACAGCGCCCAAAAATATGCAATCAAATTCCAGTCTCATTTGACGCCAGTTTTCCCTCAAATGCACCGTGACATCCAATACACAAAATTAATCTTTAATTTTGACGCCCAACATTCAACCCGAAAATAGTCATATAACCATTGCAATAACTGTTCAGTTAAGGTAAAAAAAACTGCATAGTGCTGCTTTAAAGGGGTTTCAAATGTTTTGATGCTCAAGACTAGAACATATGTCTGTCAATACAATAAATTAACCATGATAAATTATTTCCGATTACAGAATGATCCTCCTGGGAGTCCCTGAACCTCAGTTTCAAATGTTTTAGTTTAAAAGATTAGGGAAAGATTATGTACAGCAAATGAGACTCTTAATTTTGTGCTTGCAGGTTTGTGATTGGATCTACCCACTGTACCCTGACTCCCCAATCTTACTTAGCAACAAAGGTGTGTTCACATTTCCTGACACCACAGCAACAGTGCCAGGGTCCTACGTCGGGGTTGTGCTGTCCTCAGAGTTGCCTGCAGCGGACCGGGATCGGTTCCAGCAACAGCTGTCAGTGTTGGCACAGCTCAGGGTCCAGGTAATCAAACTCAAAAACAAAACCAAAAAAATCTATACATTTAGATTTCGCATTTAACATTGCTTGGCAAAATCCAGGATTCCATGTGATCCGGAGGATTGTGTGCGGGCGAAACATTTTTCTAGTAGTTTTCTCTTTGGGTTTGAGGCGCTCACACAAATATGCTGCACTGATGAACAATAAGCTTCATGCTGATGAATCATGCTTCATGCATTATTGATAATGGACAATGGACCTTTTTTTTCCTCCAAATTTCACAGTTGAGATTTTTAACAATACAAAGCTAATTAAAAATCGGCAAAGTTATCTTTTAAAAGGGTACTTCACCTCGGGAAAGATGGATGTGTATTTTAAAATGGGTCATTTATGTAGAAGAAATGTGAAATTGGACCTTTCTAGACTGAGAAAAGCCAGAAAATGTATTTTTGGCTTATGTGGATGAAAGACAACAACTCCCAGAATGCACTTGCTTTCGCTGCCCTAGGAGGCCACGCCTACCGCTAACAGAGTGCAGTCGTTAAACAACAAGTCTAGGCTACTAGTGATGAGTCTGCCCGAAAATGTGTTTCAAGATCGCCCAAAATGTCTGGGATTGGGCTTTTGCGTTCTACAGTCGCCATTCATCATGTTTCCTGTGGCGAGCGGGACGAGTGAGGGCCGCGGGAGAACGGCGCGAGGCCGGTGGCATGATTACCGATGAGCGACACCTGTGAGACGCACCGGTCTCGTATCTCTCACGGAGGAGCGGGAATTTTCTTAGCAATGTTAAAACGCACATCAACCGATCACTTGTTTAGCGTTCATGTAAACACTACATTCAGATTCACCAATCGGAACGAATTCAGTTAGATTGAAACAAAAGCTGTGCATGTAAACAATGAAAATGCAAAAGCTGAATCCCGGATATCGACGGCCGGACATGGCCGGGAAAAAGAGGATGGTAACCCCGACTACTCAGCTTTCTCCACAGAACAAGAGCCTGCTAGCTTAGCTTCCAAAACAAGATGGCCGACACTATGTGTTCATTCTGTGAGTGAGATCGCCCTCTATGGGTGGGTTGAGGACATGCGGACGCAAAAATCGTTTTTTCCTGACAAAAAATACATAAATCTCTCGTCTCAGGGGGATATGAGGGTGGAAAGCACTGTAATTCGAAAATACTACAGGTTTTCTACTAATACAAAGCTTAATGCTAAATCCTGAAGCCTTCCTTTTAAGTTTACTACCTCATTCTGGTTATAATTGAGGCTTTTTTTATTTAAGGTGGATGAAGAGCAAGGTGGTGCTACAGGAAAAGACACAAACCTGAGTGAGAAGGTTCCTCCTTCAGAAACACAATCACCAGGAGGAGAGGAGAAACCTGTTCCTGTGTGGAGTGAAAAAATGTCAGAGAGCATTCTAGCAGGTCTGAACTTCCTCATCAGAGTACAGTCACCAAAACCTAGAAACCTGTTTATAAGTATCTAAAAGTAGAAATTAAGTTAAGTTGTTTGTCATATTATATTTTGTTGAATTGTTGACCTTGATATGATAGTATGCACACATTGAACCCCTTATTGGTACATTTTAAAACTTGCCACTAGAGGCCACTCTAATACACTCTAAAAGAAATACATGTGATGGTGGTATTGTGATTTGTCCCCCTCAGGGACTTCCTGGCTGGGTCGGGGGCTTGTGCGAGGAGCTGAAGTGACCGGTAAAGCAATCCAGAGAGGAGCAACTAAACTACGAGAAAACATCACCCCAGAGGAGACGCCAGCAGAGGTCAGCCCCAAGGTCACAAAGGGCCTAAATGCAGCCAAGCAGGCCACCGGGGGTGCTGTGAAAGTCAGCCAGTTTCTAGGTAAAACAATGCCGTATTTAGTTTAATCATTTTTTTAAAGATGTATAACACATTTTGTTCTATTCGCCAGTGGATGGTGTCGCTGCTGTAGCAGATAGAGTTGGGAAAGAACTCGCTCCACACGTGAAAAAACACGGTAGCAAACTCATCCCAGAATCCCTCAAGAAAAGCAAAGACGGCTGCTCCAAAATGGATGGAGCCAAACTGGTGGCTGGAAGCAGCATACAAGGTAAGCGAATACATCGATTAAATGTCCTGAAAGGCTTTTGCCATTTTACTTTTGTCCTGCTAAATAGTAGCTTGATTTAGTATATTAAAGGAGTAGTTCACTTTAAAAATACTTTTGCTGATAATTTATTCACCCCCATGTCATCCAAGATGTCCATGTCTTTCTTTCTTCAGTCGAAAATAAATTAAAGTTTTTGATGAAAACATTCCAGGATTTTCTCCATATAATGGACTTCAATGGGAACCAAACGGTTCAAGGTCCAAATGAGAGTTTGTGACTCTCCTGTTCGAACTCGTTCATCAAAATGAACAAATCTTTTCCTGAGTCAATTCATTAATTTCGTTCATTGAATGAACCAAATGACACGAAAAAATATTTTTTAATTTTGATAAACGAGTTCGAATTGGAGAGTCACAACGCGCGTCAGCAGAGCAAGGTGAACATTTGTGCTTATAAAACTTAAACTTTGTTTTTTTTTTTAATGAACGATCGTTTCGCTTGATAAAACCCTTATTAATAATCTGGAATCGTTTAAAGCCCTTTGAACAGTTTGTAGTTTGCACCGAAACTGTCTTCTGGACCTTGAACCGTTTGGTTCCCATTGAAGTCCATTATATGGAGAAAATCCTGGAATATTTTCATCAAAAACCTTAATTTCTTTTCGACTGAAGAAGAGAGACATGGACATCTTGGATGACATGGGGATGAGTAAATTATCAGCAAAAGTTTTTTTAAAGTGAACTACTTCTTTAAATTAGTAGATTTTCATTTTCAAGCAAATTTTGTTGTAAACTGCAGGTTTATCAACTCTCTGGTCAAGTCTGGAGACAGCAGCAAAAACTATTGGCAAAAGTATAACTTCAGAGACGGTGACTACTGTGAGGCACAAGTAGGTGTTTTTTATTTATTGCTCTTCAGGATTCAGGGTTTCTCTTCTACTTACCTGTTACTCTTTTCCCAGCCAATAGCCTGCTACTCTTGTTTTCTGCTATTGCTTTGGGAAATGGTTTAATTGACTATTTCCTGTTGCTTTTTCAGATTTAGGGGTCTAGGAAACCTCTTGGACCCCTCAGCAGAATATAAATGGTGGCGGGTAAAAACACACTGCATTTTCTTTTGACTAATGCCAAGTTCTAACACACCCAAAGTGCCTTATTTTCCTGAGTTAATGACTATTCAGATGTTGCTGAGAAGGCTCTTGTTCTTATTAACGGTCTGTCAGTGTGCTTTTTGAATTAAAACTGAGGTGAATGCAACATTACCATGTTCTGTTCATTTTTAATTGTCTCACTTTTTTTAGAATCAATAGTCAGACAATATTTAAACCTCATTGAATCACTCCTGTCAGCTCAGAATACCTCCGTGTTTTGATCAGGTATGGAGACTGAGGCAGGACAAGCTGCAGACACTGCAGTACAGTCGGCTGTTAATGTAGGTGTCACAGCATTTAATGTGGACAATCTGGGCATCAAGGGTGTACTGAAGAGCACAGGCAAGCAAACTGCAAAAGCAATGGTGAAGGATGAGTCAGGAAGTGACGGAACTAAGGAGAAAGAAAAGCCACCTAAGAAAGGGCAGGATGAGAGAAAATAAGGAAATCATTTTGTCATGATTTACCCTTTATTGTGTATGTTCTTGTAGCACATATGATAATTTTGTGTATGATATTATGATATTATACTGTGTAATGTTTACAGAAAGATGCACTTAGACACTGTATTAGTGAAATGTTCTACCTTTGTTACAGCCTTACAGATAATATATTTCTATTTTCTTAAAATATTCAGAGGGTTATACTTTTAGAAGGAAACAGTTGCATGTAATTTAGGAAGTTAATTTAGGATTTAGCACATTGCACCCTTCAGATGCACATGAGAAGCTGTTTTGTGCCATTCTTGTAGCTCAAGTTAATCTTCTAGCAAGTGCCTAATTAAATTTTACTACAAAATAATAATAAAATAAAATAATATATATATTTTACTGTATTTGTATCTAACTGGTTCTTTTTGTAACTTTTGTGTACAACTCCCATAGTTGTAGGCTGACAAAATTGAGTAGTTTCTTCTATTTGATATTAATGTACATTTGTCAAACATCAACGGTACAGTGTTGAAAATAGTAAAACCAGGTTAAAGGTTATTAATTTAGGTAAGGTAACAGCATAGAATAGTGGCCAAAAGTAATGTCTGAGGGGAATATTTGCAAAATAATTGCTTTTAATGACACTTCAGGTCCTATTAAACAATCAAAATATTAGGAGTAGGTCTGTTATATTGGAAAGAAGAATACACTAAACTTTGTTAAGGTAAAAGACAAAATTATTTAGCAAGAAAAGGAAAACTCCAGCATATAATTAAATATAGGGTTTATTGTATTGTGCAAAAAAAAATAAATAAAATAATAAAAAAAATCTTATAGCTAACACCTGCCCCACAGTCAGTGATTTATTGAGTTATAGGACAATGAGTACAAGCTTGGTATTGGCCAAACATGACATTTGCACAATTTCATTGCGTCATCATGACAAATGATACAATTGGAACGTTCCGAACGCGTACATTAATTTACACCACAGACACACTTCACAACATACAAAATATATATATATTTTTTTTGTAAATAAAAGTTTTAAGTAAGATGGAGGAAATAAAATTTCCTTGGTCGGACATCACTGGTTTTGGCCACTGAGGAGTGATCGCGTGAACAGTGTTGTGGCCGGTCGTTGCCATGGATACAGCGCAACAATCAGCATCGCATGACAGAAGAAAGTGAAACCCGTCCAGACTAAAGATGGGAGAAACTAATGTCAGAAATGATGAGTTATCCCAACTGCAAGCAGAAGTCGAGGAGAGAGAGAGTTCAAGTAAGTCCAAACATGCAGTTGCAAATCGAGTTATTACACCCTCAATTCATTGTATGAAATCGTTTTATGTAACTTTCGTTTTTTAGGAACATGTTGCAGGATTCGGTGTCTGACCTGAGGAGCACCCTGGCTGATTTGGAGAATAAACTTCACAGTGTAGATGGAGAAGGTCTGTACATCATGATCAAACGTAAAAGTTACATTAGTATGGTTTTCCCACTACCCAGCGGTCTAACTATGGAATTCCAACGCTGCCAAAATAATATATTAATAAATATACACGAATAAATGTAATTAAAAAAATTTAGATGGCTAATCAAATCAAAGAAGGCGGGGTTAGCAGAGTGAGGTAAGCAAAACACGTAGCCTAACGTTAGTAGCCTGAGATATAAATGTTTAATGACCAACGGTTTGAAATGTAAATATGCATTTACGTGATTCATGTAATTCACAATTAAGTGTGACGAGACAAAAACCTTTTCGACATGGGCATGCAAATAAAAGTGTGTGCATATGATTTGCAAACAGTTCAAATGAATTCCCAACGAGAATTAGATCTCGAATTTCTGTCTGTTTATTAATGTTTTGACATGTTGGTTACGGCCTTGCTAAAAATACATTTGACTAGTAATCTAAAGAAAAAAAATAATTACGCCGCGTTGCATTCTGGGACCATGACAGTTTCGCAAATGTAAACATACCAGCAAGTCGAACGAGGAGAAGCTAGGAGAAAAAAATAAATAAAAAAGATGTTAAAATCACTGAGAGGACGCGGAATTTACCGGGATACGTTTAATAGGGATACCAATGACCAGTATGTGGATAAAATGGCACTTTTAACGGTTTGGATGCATTTGAAATTTCCAACAAACAGTGGGAGCACAGAAGGAAGTTACGCTAACTTAATCCGGACACAGGTAAACTGCGCTCCACCTAGCTGCTAGTTTAGTAACAGTTACACTACCGGTCAAAAGTTTTGTAAGATTTTTTTATGTTTATAAAAGAAGTCTCTTCTGCTCACCAAGGCTGCAATTTTTTGATAAAAAATACACAAAAAAACACAGTAATATTGTGAAATATTATGACAATTTAAAATGACTTTTTTATGTTAATATATATTAAAATGTAATTTATTCCTCTGAAAAAAGCTGAATTTTCAGCATCATTACTCCAGTCTTCAGTGTCACATGATCCTTCACAAATCACTCTAATATGATGATTTTATGCTCCAAAAACATGTATGATTATTATCCATGTTGAAAACAGTTTTTTACATTTTTATTTCAGGATTCTTTGATGAATAGATAAGTTCAAAAGAACAGCATTTATTTAATTAGAATCTTTTCTAACATTATAAATGTCTTTACTGTAACTTTGATCAATGTAACTCATCCTTGATGAATAGAAGTATTGATTTCTTATTTATTTCAAAAATATCCCAAAAATAAAATACAAATTCTTACTGACCCCAAACTTTTTAAAGGGTAGTGTTTAATGTAACAAAAGCTTTCCATTTCAGATAAAAGCTGTTCTTTTGAACTTTCTATTCATCAAAGAATCCTGAAATAAAAATGTAAATAACTGTTTTCAACATGGATAATAATCATACATGTTTTTGGAGCATAAAATCATCATATTGGAGTGATTTGTGAAGGATCATGTGACACTGAAGACTGGAGTAATTTTTCAGAGGAATAAATTACATTTTAATATATATTAACATAAAGTCATTTTAAATTGTCATAATATTTCACAATATTACTGTGTTTTTTGTGTATTTTTTATCAAAAAATTGCAGCCTTGGTGAGCAGAAGAGACTTCTTTTTTTAAAACATAAAAAAATCTTACCAACCCTAAACTTTTGACTGGTAGTGTATAGTGCTAACAACCATACACATGTAACATACTTAACTATGTGTCTCAAAAGTGTAGTTAGTAACGTTAGCTGTTTTAAGCCAAACTTAAGTTTGTAAGCAAAACGATGCTTAAAGCAAGAGGGTAGCAACAGGACAACAGAGAGTGACAGGTCCGATTAAAGGGCTAACGTTAGCTAATGTTAATGTTATGAGAACATTAAAATACTGGATATTTTACAGGAAAATACTAAAACAGGAAGACAGCTGGAAAAGAGCTCAAGTACGTGAGAAACCCGGAAAAAACTGTGAGGGTTGACAGCTAACGTTTCTAACTAAGTTATCTGTCAGCATTACTGTTCCCACTGTTTGCCGACTCTTTGTTGGAAATTTCATATGGATCTAACCGTTAAACGTGCCTAACTCAATCTCAGATTTTGCATATTCTGCTCAGAGAACGAGTGGAGGACCAGATATGAGACACAGCTGGAGCTGAATGAGCAGCTGGAGAAACAAGTTACTGTCGTCCGAGAGAGACTTGAGACCCTCCATAGTGATCCCGCAGGTAGCTACACATGCTTTCTTTTTAAAAAAATGTTGTGTGCCCATATATATATGAAGAGTTCAGATGCAAAAGCCTCTAAATGCCATTTGAAATTTTATTCTAAAATGACAATTTGTTTCAAGCTTGTATATTTAAGTTCAGTAATTTCACTTAAATGACAATTAATAGTGAAATTACTGAACTTAAATATACAAGCTTGATAAAAATGGTAATTTCAGAAGAAAATTTCAAATGGCACTTAGAGGCTTTTGCATCTGAATCTCTATCATATATATATATTACATTTTTTGACGACCTTTAGTGTGTCAAAATAAATCTGCAATAATAGAAAGAAACACTTGGGGGCACCTGCTGAAAAAATAACACAAGATACTCAACATCCATGTCCAAAGTTTACATAGGCTACTTCATTCATGGGTTTCTCTGCTGGCTCTAGTTTTCTTCATCTTCTTTATCACATCAGTCATGATCAAATAATAGAACAAGAGTCTTATTGTGCAGATACAGAATGAAATATGAGGCAGGCCCAGGCAAGCTATAATTACTACAAAGAGCTGTGAAATGCTATTATATTGACATATTGAATAAACACTGCACCATATAAGTTTTGTCTTACTCTTCAGATCGACTGGCTTCTATTCGCTCCTATGACGAAATGTCCGAGGTAAGCATTCCAGCAGCAACTTTATACCTCAAAAAAAAAAAAAATCCATAAAATTGTACAGTTATTAGATATATGAATTATATAATTAATTATAAAAATAAGTAAAATAAAATTCTAATGACTTCTATTCTCTCATTAAGAGAATAGAAGCTATAAAAAGTGCTACCAATTAAAAAAAATTAAATAAAATTGAACTTATCTTATAAATTATCTAATAAATCTGCATAAACATTTGTTGTAATATTTTAGAATATATTTAAAGTAATATAATTATTTTTTTAATACATTAATTGTTATTTTATTATTAATACAATTATAAATGGCAGTAGGGTGTTACAAGTACCGGTACCTCGGTACCAAGTCGATTCTGAAATTTTAAAAACATAACGATACCAGCCTATCGTACCAAGCACCGGGTCAATCCGCTATGCGCAGGCTTTTAAAGGGGACATATCATGCTAAATCCACGTTTGTAGCCCTTAAATGCATTTTGTTGTATATTTGGAGTGTTTATAAGTACAGAAAAGGTGCTCTTCAGGTGCTTTGTTTATAACGTCACAGTATTTGCAGCAGAACTGACAAATATGGACATTGACTACTGGCCCAAAACTTTGAGCAATCCACCATTTTATTTCTCGCTCCGATGTTGGTACTAAAATTGGTACAAAAATGTTGGTACCGTGACAACCAAAGAGCCCAAAATACACACCTCCCTCCCTCACACCCCCTTTCTGTGCAGCATGAAACAGACGCTTCAGTTTATGCATCGGTTCATATACGTTTCCTTTTCAGCGGCTACTGTTGTGTGGTGCAATTGTTTCTCATTACAGCCTGGCTACCGTACTGGGGTCCTCTGCCAAAGACGAGATTAAAAAAAATCTGCTGAGACAGCCTGCGAAAAATATTTAATCAGTGAGAAGTAATCTGTAAATGAGGGAAGAGAAAGATTTGAGTGAGCCATTCGACTGGGATGGGATGATAATTATAGAACAGGGGTTACTTATGACACCTAGTAAAGAACCTTTAATTTTCTTTTAATTATATAATCATAAGAACATTCATGTTATTTATGTCTTGTCTGAAGTCCATGTGCTGAGATGTTTTTGTGTTCAGGATGCTCTCAGACAGAGGCTGAAATTGCTTTCTACTGAGAAGAGCGGCCTTCAATCCCAGCTGATGGATTTCCAGATGAGAATTGTGCAAGAAGGAAAGGTGAAGCTCTACCAATCTTCTGTTCAGAAAAATGCCCTCTAGTTATGAATCATCTCATATTGTTTTACACAATCTCAAGCTATTAATTGCAATGTAATTGACATTATCATGAGGGAGTGAATGAGATTAGATTCGGGCTGCTGAATTCCCCTATGCCTTTAATTATCTAATGATTATGCTGACATAAGAGTCCTAATTATTTCTTCATGCATGAACATTTTTTGTGCCTTTATTATGCATTTTCTTTCTTGTAGACTTACCAGAAAGTCTATGAAGAGAGGCGGGCATATCTTACAGAGATTGCAAAGGTAAACAACACATTTAGAATAAAATTTGATAACTTTTCCAGTTAGATAATTCTAGCAGTTCAGATAATTTTATCCAAAGTGCTTTGCAGTGTAGGTATAGCCTGTGTCGTGTTGATAACT
This sequence comes from Hybognathus amarus, assembly GCA_030378365.1. NCBI lineage: Eukaryota > Metazoa > Chordata > Actinopteri > Cypriniformes > Leuciscidae > Hybognathus > Hybognathus amarus. The sequence continues at coordinate 117,439 of JAQIUQ010000512.1, forward strand.
ATGATAATGTGTCCTTAGCTGTCCTCAACAGTGGATGTCAGCAGAAAACAGCAGATGGCTCTCGACCGAAGGACAGCACTGGGTTCAGACAAAACGTAAATGTTCAAATGCACTGCACATCAACAAATGACACCACTTTGGTTCACATAAGACAATGTCAGTTCTTATATTTTCTGAAACATTTTTAAGTAACAACAAAAACAGGCAGAGTTTTTAGCCATTCAATTATTACAATTAAGCCAGAATGTGATTATCTCATTATGTACTTAAAATCCTGAGACTTGAATATTAACGTTAAGAGATAGTTCACTCATAAATTGTCATTAATTACATTCAAACCAGTTTTTTTTTCTTACCAACACTGGATTTTTTTCTAAATATTTTCTTTTGTGATCTACAGAAGAAAGAAAATCATACATACAGGTTTGAATATATAAGGGTAAATGTTTAGACCTTTAATTTCTTGGTGAACCATGCCTTAAACATTCAGAGCCTGGTTTAATTGTCTCATAAATATACAATTTGCATATAAAGTGAAACAGATGGATGGTCTGTGGATGGGTGGCGGTTGGGTACTTTTGAATACATTGTTAAAATGTTGGATGTTGGTTTTTTTATTTCCCTTTCCAGCAAAGGCCAGGAGGATATGATGCAACATTCAAATATGATGAAGTTGTATGTCAAAAAAACACCTGCAAGAAGCCGACTCCCTCGATTAAAACATTAATGCAATGCATGCATCCATCAATTATTGTTTGATTATGTCTTTAAAAAGTGTCCTATAAGCATTATTTTGGTTGGGCCACTCTGATCTCACTTATGTTCACTACAAATACTTTTATATACATTTTTGAGTTGTTTGGGTTTTGTGAGCTAATTTCATCTCAAGGTAGTTTATTTAAAGGGATAGTTCACCCAAAATTAAAATGATGTCACTACTTACTCTCATGCCGTTCCAAATCCGTAAGACCTTTATTAATCCTCGTAACACAAATTAAGATATTTTTGATGAAACAGTAACGACATTGTTAAAATAGTCCATGTGACTACTGGGGTTTAAAGGGACAATATGTAGGATTTTTGCAGTAAAATATCCAAAAACCACTAGGGCAATCTTATATATTTTGTTAAGTTGATTACGTACAATATCCTCAATGTTTCCAACTATTTGTAAAGCGTGAGAAAATTGCGATTTTAACCAAGGAAACGGGACGAGTCAGCAGGGGTGAGGAGTCGCCAGTCATTGGCATAGTAACCATGGCGACAGACGTGTACAACTGGGTTACACTCAAATGCCGTTTAGTGTGATAACGTAAGTAACTGTTAGAGCACGTGAAAGAGCGCTGTTACCGTAAGTTTAATTCGTCTAATAAACTGACCTGTGTGAGTGTTAATTCAGCACTTGCGTTTAGTTCGGTAGATTGAAATGTCCTTATTCCTTTATATCCCTTTAATTAAGTGTAATTTGTCATATCAGATGTTGGTGGTGATGGCGCAGTGGATAAGACATGCCTTTAGTGTGAGAGACCCGGGTTCGAATCCACTGTGAGACACCAATGTGTCCCTGAGCAAGACACTTAACCCCTTGTTGCTCCAGAGGCGTGTGACCTCTGACATATAGCAATTGTAAGACGCTTTGGATAAAAAGTGTCAGCTAAATGAATAAATGTTAATTCTGATATGAAAGCCTATTCATGCTATTATTAAGAGTCAAGATTCAGACGATGTATCTCATAATTAGGCCTATGTTATTTCACTATACACCTACATTATATTTATGTTGTCGTAAATAGTTATTATTTGAATGATATAAGAGAGTTTGAGCAGTGGGTACAAGCCACATATGTTCTTTCTGAATCGTGACGGAGCTTCGAGAGCAGCCTCACCGGAGAGGAACGGGGAGGGGTGTGTGTGTGTGTGTGTGTGTGGAGGGATGGATGTGCAGGTCTGCGGTACGTGTCTGAATCTCAATGAGAAAGCGGCCAATGCAAGACACGGAGAGAGAGAGAGAGAGAGAGAAGAGAGAGAGAGAGAGAGAGAGAGCGAGCGAGCGAGCGAGCAGCAGCTGCCGACCGACCAGCCAGCCTCCTCTGCGGGACAACAAAGGAGGTGCCGGGCTCACATCACGACTCCTGTCAGCACAACTCAACATCTGAATCGTGACCATTCAGAAGAAAATCTTCAACATTACCTACATCTTCAACCTTTAGGCAAGTAGAAAAGTCTATTTATTTCTCTGCAGGAAAATAAAATAGTCCGAAAGCTCGCAAATATTTTGACCTGTCTGTTAGAGAATGTTAATTGTTTTGAAAATTCTAATTCATTTGAATAGTTCGCATATATGACGTGACGTTCAATTTTGTCCGGATCTACGTTATAAAATATATTCGAAAATTCAACTCAAACAAAAATGACTTCAAAGTTTTTTTTCAGAATTAAAAGTAAGTTTTATATGTTTGCGCGATGTAGTCAAACTGTCTATGCGATATGTATTCTTGATTTTTTTAATTTAATTTAAAATAGGCTAATTGTTTGTGTAGCCTATGTATGTTTTTAAATATTTTATTCAGATGTTGATCTTTTTATGAAATGTTTAGAAAAAAATATCTTGCTATTACTAACTAAAATGATTTTGCTTCAAAAAAACAAAACAAAAAACAAAACAATTACTTGGAAAAAAAGTGTTTAGAACTTTTGGAAAAAAACAAAACAAAAATACGATGAAGTGTTCATTTATGCACTTTTCACTTGACAGTAGGCTAGGCTATTTTAATGTCAATAATCCAAAATAGGCTAGTTGTGAAAATGTATAGCCTATAAATAGCCTATGAAAGCAACAAGAATACAAAGACCTCAATAACATGGCGTGTTTTGAACTCGATCAAGGATTTTTACATCGATTCTTCTGAAATCAAGAAACAGCCTACACAATGATACACTTTTGCACATGTTTGAAATATCACACTTTAGTGTTTTGCCATGTCAAAGTAAGACTGTTAAAGACAACAGGGTGACCGACGCAGGATTTAACGAGCTCCAAGAAACATTTAAGCTGTCATTAAAAGGTTATTTTAAGACGAGACATCAATTCACATCTAGGCTGTGTCACTGGGTTGAAAGAGCATGCAAGGATTACATTCACTCGTTTGGTAATTTCCTTTTTTCACTTTTAATTCTCACGGTTTAGCCCTAATTTGACTGGACGACATGGAGGAACATTTTGACGAGAGGCACAAAGTGCATCGCCACAGCCGGAGCTCGGGACGGGCGAACGGGCTGCTCAGCCCCACTCACAGCGCTCACTGCAGCCTGTACCGGACGCGCACCCTCAAAACCCTGAGCTCGGAGAAGAAGGCGAAGAAAGTGCGCTTTTACCGCAACGGGGACAGGTACTTCAACGGCATAGTGTATGCCATCTCATCGGACCGCATTAGAACCTTTGACGCTTTGCTGGCCGACCTGACCCGAACCCTCTCTGACAACGTCAACCTGCCCCAAGGGGTCCGAATCATATACGCAATCGATGGATCCAAAAAAATCACCAGCATAGAACAGCTGGTGGAAGGTAAGAAGTTCTTTAATGCAGCTTATTTATGTTTGTATAGGCTACTATCAACATTTGTTCATGAGTATTTTTAGTAGCCCCTTATGAGTATAGTGCTTCATGGGATTGTAGTTCTTTCCCACAGTCTTGTAACAGAGTACATTTACTTGAGTACAGTACTTAAGTAGAATTTTAGAGCTCTTTACTTGAGTATCATTTTTGGGGAGTAGGCTACTCATGACTTTACTCAAGTAGGCCTACATTTAAGAGGGGAATGTTGTACTCTTTACTCCACTTCATTTCTATCCATAACTGTCAGTACCTGTTACTACTAAAATTGGTTGTTTCCCTCTCAAATGTGATTGGATTGTGCAAAGACAACTCCATGGTCAGATTTAGATAAAGAGACGAAACCGAAAATTCAGAAATTTTCAAACACAGAACGTTCCCTAACGTTCCCGAATGGTCCCATGAGGTTTTTTTTTGGGAACCAAACAAGAACGTTATAGAAACGTTCCATGAAGGTTATGTTTAGGTTCCATTTTTATAACGTAAGGTGAATGTTCTGGGAACGTTCCCTTAACCTTAAGGGAAAGTTCTAGGAACGTCCTGGGAACCAAAAACTAACATTCCCAGAACCTAAATGTGTTTGCTGGGATGTTCTTGTTATATAAAGCAACATGGTAAAAAGATGAACTTCCTTTTACATTCTCCAAGGTATCAATGTTAACATTTTTCATAATTCCATGTAGGACGTTTCTGTCCATAAATGTAAGCACTGTGGCAGTAGTAATGCAATATTTAGAAAATGTACTCTTGATGCTTAAGTACTTTTAACAACAAGTACTTCGGTACTTTTACTTAAGTAGACATCTGACTGTAGTACTTGTACTGGAGTAAAATTTAGCAAGGGGTATCTCTGCTTTTACTCAAGTAATGAAGCTGTGTACTCTGTCCGCCTCTGCTTGTAACCCACTCTTGTATGTTTGTCTGAGTTTAAAAACTCTTTAGCTTTAAATCAAAGTTTGTAGTGTTGTGATTCACCATAGCTGACTGGCTTGGTTCATGGCTTATAACTTTAACTAATACTATTTGAAAGGCACACTGAAGTGTTTTTTCACTTTCTATAAAAGATCTGAAAGTCTGAACCATACAGAAATGCTTTGACACTAGAAACTAACCAAACCTTTGTTCAGTTCTGATCGGTGAGACTAGCTCTTTTCGTTGGTTTGGTCCGGACCGTGGTCCGGGTAGGTTTCACACCTGTAATTTTGATTCGGACCAAATTGAAAAGTCAGAAAAAGTCCGGACCAAACATGGCAGGTGTGAAAGGGCTTAATTTGCCCCAATGGAAAACATATCTACACTGTCTGAGGGCCCGTTCACACTGACTGTACCTTGTTTGGTCCGGACTTTCAGACTTTTCAGTTTGGTCCGAATCAAAATTACAGGTGTGAAACCTACCCTGGACCACTATCGGGACCAAACAGATGAAATTTGGTCCAACGAAAAGAGGTAGTCTTGGTCAGGATCAAACTGAACAAAGGTTTGGTTCGTTTCTAGTGTGAAAGCATTTCTGTATGGTTCAGACCTTTTACAGGAAGTTCTGGTGGTTCCCGCATAGCCGAAAAAACATGATGAAAGGATGAAAAATTAGGCCAGTCAATGATGAGCATTTAAGTCTGCATGACTTTAGCTTAAATCAATGCATTTTACCAGGCATGACAGGCAGTGCCTCAGGTCTTTATCCTAAAAATGAATGTCAAGCACGCATCATTTTTATTAAAGAAGTGTAAAATATAACATTGTACCACTATGTTCTTATGATTATAGGTGAGAGTTATGTGTGCGGTCTCCACCGAAGCCTTTAAAAAACTCGACTACTCCAACAACATCAACAACCCTAACTGGTCTGTGAATGTGAGGGCTTTGGGTTCCAGCAAGTGTCCGACATCTCTAGCAAGCTTGAAATCAGGACCGCAGTTCAAAGAGGGCAAAGACTTCATCAGACCCAAACTGGTCACTGTCATCCGCAGTGGGGTGAAGCCGCGGAAGGCCGTTCGCATCCTGCTCAACAAGAAGACGGCCCACTCCTTTGAGCAGGTTCTCACGGACATTACAGATGCTATAAAGCTCGATTCTGGCGTCGTCAAGAGGATCTACACCCTTGAGGGAAAACAGGTAGGATTGCTCATTTTATAATGGAAATCTTCATACTGGAAAATCTGTTTTGAGTTGATTCATTCATGTGATTTTTTAATAGTTTTGTTATGTAAGCTGACCTCTTGAACTGGCATTGGAAACTTGAAAGGGTACTGGGAGTTCACATTGGGGAGTCCCAGATAATTGACATGCAATGTTAGAAATCATTCAGCTGAGTTCATCTTCCTATGTGATTGTAATCATTTGACTCAATCATAAGTGTATGATGAATTATTCTTCCCTGGTAAATCCTTAAGGAATATCCCAGAAATATGGGGGCTTAACATCCAAACAATATGGCTCTTGTTATTAAATCTCTGAAAATGAATTCATACCACAAGCCTTGAATTATGAATAATGAAGTCTCATTATTTCAAATGTCTCTGCCTAACCTGCAGCAAGATTTATGGCAGATCGAGTTGTAGTTTATGAATGGGATTCTGTGTCTTTGCCCACGCAGACTCAAAATGAGAGAGCATACAGAAATAACTCATGCTCTCGCTTCAATTCCTCCCACCTTTCCGTGTCGCTCTGAAACAGTTGTGCCCTCCCCACGCATGGAGAATAACACACATGCATAACGTACTCTGATGATATGCATATATACACACAAACAAAATATAATATATATATATATATATTGTTGGTTTAACTTAAAAAATTAGGTAACCTGGATAACCTTAATTTTAAGTTCATTGAAATGGAAAAATGTAGTTTATTGAGATCAGAAACTCAAAATATTATGTTATCTGATGTACTTAAATCATTTAAGTTGATTTGGCAAAAGAAAAAATGTTGTGATTACAAATCATGAAAATATTCACAGTGCTGTAAATAACCCGCACATATACAGTATACAATGCTGTTCAAATGTTCTTATTTTCATTTCATTTTTTATAACAAATTATATTATCAGAAAAACAAAGTGAAAAGTGGATTTTGAAAAAAATGTTTTTGGTTTGTCCCCTTTATCACTCAAGCTACATGAGCTTCAGTTTGAGAATGAGAATTGAGCATCACGTGCTTCATTGGAAGCAAATCTGACCTTTGTTTTACAAAGGAGTCACATGACTAATGTCTCAAATTTGCTTATTTAATTATTAGCTTTGAATCTTAAACATTTCTTATACTTTTTACAAAAAAGCTGGGTTGTGTTAACCCAACTTACTTTGGTCAAATATGGACAAACCCAAACATTGGGTTAATAATGTAACCCAATGGCTTGGTTTGTCCATATTTGACCCAAAGTTGGGTTAAAACAACCCAGAAATTTTTAGAGTGCATCAAAATGTTTTTCATTCAAAATCCTAAAATGTTCTATTCATTTCCAGGTTTAAGTTTAATTTGAAATCCCAGATTTTCCATTTACATGAGCATCCCTGAACGTGTCTCTGCTCGGCCAGGTAAAATGTGCAAATTAGAAGACGCCGTTTGGCTGAAATTCATTAAAAACGAATTAATCTCCACATGAATCTCCATTCATCTCTGTGCTGGCGGCTCTGCCAGTGTCTCAGATCTTCAGACTTCATCTTTTCTCTTTGAAAACCCTCTAAATCACCTTGAATTTGTAAAACTGGAGCATAGACAGATTGGAATTGCAGATGCTTCATAGAATGTGCAGTCGTGCATAAGATGATTTATTGGCTTTTTAGAGTAGCTGTATTGAGTATCAAATATATGTTTAAAAAAATAAAATGAAATACTTTTAGTTGTTGCATGATACATGATATATAATATCATGTATAATCTGATAGCAGAGGTTGTGCAGTAAGGCGTCACAGCCCTGGTCACCATCCAGATAAAGTAAGAGCATTATGGCTAGCATTATTTTTAGAACAAGGATCGATTGGGCCTGAGGGAGCCGTCTATTGAACAAGCCTGGCCAGACACAGTTACAGGACACGATTTTGTCCTGATACAATTATGAACAGAAGCAACAGAAACCAGGAAGGATAGAAAACGGGAGAAAGTAAAAGGAGAGGGATCTATGTGGTGGGTTAGTGAAAAAAAATGAAACAGGAGGTGAGAGAAGTTCAGGTGTACAATTAACAAAGCAATAAATGTAAAATTTCCTGTTTTTTGGTTCAGTTTGAATGCAGGATCCAGGTGTGGAAGCAGATATGTCAACATTTATTGTTGCTGTGCTTTGTTTGATGAGTTACTAAAGTAAATCGGGTGATTAATGGAATTTCTAAAGCCATTTTTAGATAAGTTCAGTGTTGTAGAAGCATGAAGTAATTCATCATCTTCTACATAACAGGACTGTGGTGTTTTTTTGTGGTATTATATTGGTATTACTTTCCTATTGGTTTTGGTATTGGCATTGGTACACTTTCCTGCAGCTCAAACAGTAGAGCGTTGGCGCTTGCAACGCCAAGATCATGGGTTCGATTCCCAGGGAAAGAAAGAACTGATAAAAAAAATAAATGTGAACCTTGAAATGCAATGTAAGTTGCTTTGTATAAATGCATCTGCGAAATGCATAAATGGTATTATATTATAGCCTTTTTGCGCTAGTCTCATTGCTTTGTCAAAAAAAAAGGATTTCTGATTTTTACATTTACATTACATTTGATGTGCTAAGTGAGAGTTTGGAGAGCTGAGTCAGGATATTATTCAACAAACCATAAGTTTTAGCATGTTAATATATGTAAATGAACCTGTGTGCCCTATGAAAGAAAAGATGTATTTCTGCTTTCAGTTTGTGAATTAAATCATGTTTATCTCCTGCCCATGGTTCAGTATAATGTAATATTTCATCTCTGAAAGCAGTTTATTGGAAAGCTAATTATAAATGCAAAGAATTGGAGATGGACTGCAATCTGATTACTCACATAGGAGGAAGGTTAACATGTTTCTTTAAGCTACAGATCCTGTTGGTTACTTGGTTGTCGTGTGGCAAATGTGTTCCTTCTGTTCATGCGAGTCTGAATTCATGTATCCGACGACAGGCCTTGTCGTGATTTTTTTTCCTTATAACATCTTCCTTTAGCTCTGATGTCTGTAGCACCTATCGTGATTGTAAAAATAGACGTCAGATGGTGAACGCATGTGAGATGCATGTAGCCAATGTCTCAATGTGGGAATGAAATGTGACTGAATGGAAAAAGCTCATGATCACGAGAGATCTGGGTTTTTGGGTCTTTGCGTGAGTCTCATGACACCTTTCTGATAACCTGTATAATGAGGCCAGAGACAGTAGATCAAGGTCTTCTTTCATCTTATATGGTGAGACGTCTCTCTGGAGTCTTACTTGGAAGCAGAGGATGGGTTGTGACAGGTTTATGATGTAAAACGCAGTGATGTTTTACCAGAATAGAGCAAAACATACTACGGTTCTGTGTAAATGTGTGTGCTTGAATGCTGTGTGAGTTATCAGAGAGACTTTTATAGGCATTTATAGGATGAAAATTGTCAGTGGCAAGCCATTTATAAACTATTTCTGAGTGATTTCATAAAAAAAGATCTGTGGAATTCTGTGAGTTATGTTGATTTGAAGATGATTAGTGTTAAATAGAGCTTGTAATACATTACCACTAAAAACACAGTTGTTTGACAGAAATCAATTATTTTATTCAGAAAGGATGCATAGAATTGTTCTTCAAACAATAATGTAAAAAATAGGGCTGTCAAACAATTAATCGTGATTAATCGCATCTAAAATAAAAGTTTGTGTTTACATAATATATGTGGGTGCACTGTGTATAATTATTTTATATATATAAATACACACACATGCATATTTAAGAAATATTTTCTTGTATATACTGTTTATAGATTTATATATATTTTATAATATATAATAATATAAATATTTTATATATAAATAATATTTTTTTCTTAAATATACATGCATGTGTGTGTATATATATATATATATATATATATATATATATATATATATATATAATAATTATACACAGTGCACCCACATATATTATGTAAACACAAACTTTTATTTTGGATGCGATTAATTGTTTGTCAGCCCTAGAAAAAATGCATCATTGTTTTCTACAAAAATATGAAGCAACAAAATTTGATAAAAATGATTATCTTGAATGATTTCTAAAGAATCATGTGACACTGAAGACTGGAGCGATGATGCTGAAAATGCAGCTTTGCCATCACAGGAATAAAATACATTTTAAAATATTTTAAAACTGAAAACAGCTATTTTAAATTGCAATACTATTTCACAATTTTATTATTATTATATTAGCCAAAAAAACCCATTAAACAATATCTTACCAACTGCAAACTTTTGAACGGAAGTGTACATTCTTATTGCCTGATAAAAGTCAGATTAGCCAAAATATTTAATAAAGTTTTTGCACACATATTATATGCAGTTTTAGTTATTGGTATGAAATATGTGTTCATTAGTGATGTCCATGTTATAACCGCTCTTGAAATATAAAAACCAGCATTGTGCTAGTTGAGTTAAACCACTCAGTTATTGACCACTGACCAGTTAATACAGTCACAAGTTATTGTAACTTTTCAAACCTTTTTTTGGATAGTTTAGCTTGTAAATGTCTATTATTAGCCAGATTTGCATTTGCGACACCCTTATGAGTACCATAGAGAGATGGGCGTCATTCCTTTAGACAACCACCTGGTTACCACCCTAGCAACCACAAAGCAAAATCCTGCCAGCCTTCCACAACACATTAGTATCTGGATAAGTTGGACAAGCATCACTAGTTTATTGATTGATTCAGGTGCTTTGCGTATAGATAGTTCAGAATTACGCAGGTTTTCTGTGCCTCGTCTGATTTTCCCCTCAGATGGCCACTGACCTGGATCCATTTCTGGTTGTACTGAGTGCAGGCTGAGAGTTTTGCTTGTGGTGCAATGCTTCTGGAGGACACTGCTGACAGACGAAGCAAAGAGGGCATGCAGCTGAAATTCACACTTAACACATGTCAGAACTTAACCCGTTTACCATCGTCCGCATCCACACACAGTCAGCGCAGTGATGGTTTGTCTTTCCTCACAAAGGACAGGACTTTGGACATGAGCTAATTTTATCCATGCTTTTTGCTCCCTTATGATCCCTCCTTCCAAAGAAACTGATCACCCCCCCCAACAGTTTCTATGACGATGTGATCCAGTTGCTTAGTAACGGCCTGAGCCTTTGTGACGTCATTGTGGGGAGTAGTGTGTGTCGGAGTGTGAGGGAGAGGTAGACGTATCGATAAGTGGTTTAGGCCACGGACATTGCTCTCGTTATCCGTTAAGCCTATATTTACACACATACACACACACACACACACACACACACACACAATAACCAGGCAGACGTGTCCTGCATACTGCAAGTGATTCGTAATGACCTCTGGCATATGCTTCGGGCCGAGACAGAGACATAGCAGGCGTGTAATCGGCAATCACTCATGTGTTCGCTCTTCCTGGGGTTTGTCGTATGGACATAACTGATTTCCCGCCCCATTGCATACACACACCCTGCTTAATTTGCCATGTCTTTCAGTCTCCATTGTCTGGAGGGCCATTTACCCCCTCTCAAGCTCTCCTCACCTCTCGTCCCCTCCTGTCCAATGAAAGGGCCAGATATACAGCCTTTGGCATATGGTCTCGCTGTCCCCAGTTTTTGCAGTCAGCAGAATTTCTTTGTTTCCTGGCGAGTTAAACCCATATTAAAATCCAAATCTGGATTAACAACCCAATCTAAGTTTAATCTGAGTTTCAGTGATGTTCTCATGTATTGTATTTTGTACGTGGTGCTAAATGTGCTGCAATAGCACTGTGCTGGATTAAAAAACAAGTCATTGTAATTCTTTTCAGGAAACAGATTCCTTCTTTTTTACTGATTCTACTGATTCAGGTGCCTGGACTGTGCTGTAAGGGGCCATTCAGTCTTAATTGGCGTTTATGCGCTGCTTTTCCATAGTTTTTCTATATGTAAAAGTGCAATAAGTGGACACATCTCATATCTTTTGCAGCGTCTCGCTCATGGCTCAGCTTTTTAAAAACACGGCACTCAAGTTAAAGTTTTTACTTTTAAAGGGAGTTCATAAAAAAATAATTTACTCACCCTCAAGTTGTTACAAACACGTATAAATGTCTTTCTTCTGCTGAACACAAAGGAAGATATTATGATGAACATGGGTAACCAAACAGTTGATGGGCCCGTCAGTATGGAAAAAAAATGATGGAAGTCTGATGGTGTCCCACATCATTCTTTAAAATATCTTTCGTTGTGTTCAGCAGAACAAAGAAATGTATGGGTTTGGAACAATTTAAGACTTCTGTCATAATTTACCATCCCTTTAAAGGAGTAGTTTACTTTTAAAAAACTTTTGTTGATAATTTACTCACCCCCATGTCATCCAATATGTCCAGTTGCCTTTCTTTCTTCAGTTGAAAAACAATTAAGGTTTTTGATGAAAACTTTCCAGGATTTTTCTCCATATAATGGACTTCAATGGGACCAAACGGTTGCTTGCCTTGCTCTGTTCTGTGACTCTCCTGTTCGAACTCATACAAATGAAAAAAATCTTTTTTCGAGTCAATTTGTTAATTTCGTTTGTTGAATGAACCAAATGACTCGAAAAAGATTTGTTCATTTTGATGAAACGAGTTCAAACAGGAGAGTCACACAAACAGAGTAAGGAGAGAATTTGAGCTTATAAAACTTAAACTTTGTCATTTATTTATTTATTAAATGAGTGATCGTTTCACTTGATAAGACCCTTATTCATCGTCTGGAATCGTTTAAAGCCCTTTGAACAGTTTCCACTGAAACTGTCTTTCGGACCTTGAACCGTTTGGTTCCCATTGAAGTCCATTATATGGAGAAAATCCTGGAATCCTTTTAATCAAAAACCTTAATTTCTTTTCGACTGAAGAAAGAAAGACATATGATATCTTGAATGACATGGGGGTGAGTGAAATTATCAGCAAAAATTTTTTTTTAAAGTAATTACTCATCCTCATGTCATTCCAAACATGTAAGTCGTTGTTCATCTCCGGAACTCAAATAAAGATCTTTGCGAATGAAATCTGAGAGCTTTCCGTCCCTCTGACTCTTCAAAAAGTTCATAAAGAGATTGTAAAATGTGTTGTTACCTGAAATAAGTGCAGTTGTTGGTTTAGCTCATCCAACCTCATTTATCTTGAGTATACTGTAGTGTGTCAGACAGTGGGTATCTGGAGATCTGATTTTAAGTAGTCTGCTGCTTTTGTGTGTATACAAGTATGTGAAATTTTGTGTCAACAGCTTGTGTTGGGGCATGAAAGCACTGTGTGTGTGTGTGTGTTTGCTCAGCAAATGAGCTCACAATGCAAATCATTTTAATATGTGTCTGCTGCCAAAACCACACACAATAGAAGCCAAAACATGAGGGGCATTTATATCCGTCTTGTTAACTCAAGCCCCTTTCATTTTTCCATGTGCTGTTTTTCTTCTAGACAAGAGTTGTGTATCGCATAAGTGTCGCTGCTTTATATGTTCTTAGATGACTTTGAAAATGACCTCTTTGAGAAACGCTCATAATTAATTCCTCATAATCAGACCCTTATGTTTTATGTGTTCTGTAATAATAACGTCCACACTGAACTTTATAATGAGAGACTATATGGTGAGAATATCATCAAAGAGAGCGAAAACTTCGAGAACAGTCCGATCATCTTAAGCTTCTTCTGTTCCTGTAGCCTTTTCTCGGAGGACATGACTTTTATCGTTCGCTGCAGTTCTGTACTAACAGAATGAATCCTAATCTCCTCCCACTTCTGGCAGAGAATCTGTCTTATGTAATTGAGATCTTATGTAACTGCTCTTGTAGTCTGCCTGGCATTTAGCAGACCTGATTTAGGAGATAAAGATGGCAGCTAATTCATCAGAAGAAGCTCCACATTATAGCAGACAGTGACTTTATTAGGGCCGTTCCCATGACTCCTGGTGCTCTTAAAGGAACAGTGCACATAAATATGAGGTTTACCCCTCATCATGATTTTCTTTCTTCCATGAAACATAAAGGAGATATTGGTGGAAAATGTCAGGCTGCTCTTGTTTTAAAAATGAGCAAAAAATCATCATAAAATGAACCTAAAAAATAGTCATGTGTGAGGAACAGACTAAAATTTACACTACTGTTCAGACTTTGGGGATTTTTCTTTAAGAAGTCTCTTATGCTCACCACGGCTGCATTTATTTGATCGGCTCTTGTTTACAGTCGCATGATCTGTCAGAAATCATACTAATATGCTTGATTTGGGCGTCTTAATATTTTTGTGAATGTGAAAAATCAAACTTAGAGGCAATGCAATTTAATGTGCCATATTGTCAACGTTGCTGAAAGCTGTCGTGTCAGAGTTTAGAAAGTGTTAGTTCCCGAAAAAAAAAAAAGTTATTTACTTTTATAATTTACTCACCCATATGTCATCCAAGATGTCCATGTCTTTCTTTCTTCAGTTGAAAAGAAATTAAGGTTTTTGATGAAAACATTCCAGGATTTTTCTCCATATAATGGACTTCAATGGGGACCAAACGGTTTAAGGTTCAAAAGACACTTTCAGTGCAAACTGCAAACTGTTCAAAGTGCTTTAAACAATTCCAGACGATGAATAAGGGTCTTATCGAAGTGAAACAAACGCTCATTTAAAAAAATAAATAACCAAGTTTAAGTTTTATAAGCTCAAATGCTCGCCTTGCTCTGTTCTGTGTGACTCTCCTGTTTGAACTCGTTCATCAAAATGAACAAATCTTTTTCCGAGGCAAATTTGTTAGTTTTGTTCAATGAATGAACCAAATGACTCTGAAAAAGATTTGTTAACTTTGATGACCTTTTGGACCTTGAACCATTTGTTTCCCATTGAATTCCATTATATGGAGAAAAATCCTGGAATGTTTTCATCAAAAACCTTAATTTCTTTTCAACTGAAGAAAGAAAGACATGGACATCTTGGATGACATGGGGTGAGTAAATTATCAGCAAAAATTTTTTTAAAAGTAATTACTCATCCTCATGTCATTCCAAACATGTAAGTCGATTCATTCATCTCCAAACTCAAATGAAGATCTTTTCAATGAAATCTGAGAGCTTTCCGTCCCTCTGACTCTTCAAAAAGTTCATAAAGAGATTGTAAAACTACTCCATTTAAGAATTAAGCGGCTGTCAAAAGTTTCTGAAGACAGTTTAAATGATGCACAGATTTAATTTAGGCTTTTATTTTCTATCCCTTTGCTTTTATGGTGCTATTTTGTTCTTTTTGGAGCGTGAGAGCTCACCTAAATTGTTTCATTTTATAGAAAAATAAGATCCTGCCTGACATCTCCTTTAGTGTTCCACAGAAGAAGGAAACTCCTGGACCTAAGAGATGTCAGGAGGTTCAAATTTGACATTATCTCATCCGAAAGCAAAACAAGCTAAAGACATCAGTTATTTTGAACACTGTGCGGAGGCTCAGAGGAACACTCAGATGGAGGTGGGCAATAATTCAATCTGTCGTCTGATAAGCTTCTGCTTAAGGACCAGCCTGTATTGATGAGACATGAGCCTCCCACGATCACAATGCTGTCATACAGCCTTCTTTTCTTCCCTCACTCCCTCTACGCACAGTTACACACACAAACACCCACACGAACGTGCACATATGTGTGTAGGATGAGCTTGCGGTTTGATGTTCTACACTTGTACCCCTACAGACTCCTTGCTGCTTTACACATGCAGGCATGTGCAGGTCTGTGGGCGTCCACATGGACTGAGGATGAGTGTGAGAGCATGAGCTGGCGTTGGATCCTTCATGCGGGTCACATCTCTTCACCTCTCGGCCCTCTTGACCGGGACTAATCCGGGTCCTGTCACCTGATTCTAACGGGATTAACCGCCAGTCTGGTACTTGCACTTTAACCCTGAATGAGTGCTTTGAGAAAGTAAAGGCGGAGTGTTTCTGTTTTTGTTTATTGCTGCACTTTTGAGGCATTTGTAATTTCTCTCCACATTTGAGCTTGTTTCTGTGTCTTGCCAGCAAACACATGGTATAACATCTTGTGGGTCTATTCGCTTTGGTGATGGAGATAATGTCTCTTAGCACCACGGACAGCGCCGCTCAGGGTAGGGAGGTTACCGGAGGACTATGAAATGGCAGTGTTTAGAGTTTTTTATGTTGAATATTTTCAACGTTCTCGCTTTAATATGCAGATACTATCAGTAATCTGTTTGTAGGTTCCCTGAAAAGTAAAAACACACGCTCTGATCAGCCTGACATGGCAACCCTGGCTCAACCAATGGCTTGAATTTGGGGCGGGGCTTTCTGTTTGTCCAACCAATGACTGTTTGGTGCTGCTCTCACAAACATTTGCATATTTTAGTCTATCAGTAACATTCATGTATTTGAAGATAGTTTAAATAGTTTTAAAGGTCAACATGGCATTAAAATGGACTGTTTTTATTTTCTTAATACACATTGTTCTTTTTGTGGACCAGTGATATTTTAGTATTAATTCCTTTTATGTTTTAGTATGCATTTTAGCTTTGAATATTTTCAGTTTTCATTTTTAGTATAAGTTTTAGTGATTGTTTTTTTATTAATTATTTTTATTTATTTTTCCTTTTATTTTATTTCAGTTTTAGTTTTAAGTTATTTTAGTGCTTCGACTTGTTTTATTTCAGCCATCTACCAAGGAAACATTTCACATTTTTGTAGTGGTTGTTTTTGTCTCATCTAAGTTTTCATCTATTATTTATATATTTTATTATTTCATCTTTAATTCAATTAACCAAAACTGTTAGCTTTAGTTTTAGTTAACTGGACTGTTGTGTACTAATCAGTGCAAATTTATTTTAAAGATTATTTTTAATCCAAAATCAACTGGCTTGGCCTATAAAATGACTAACATTGGAAATGCCCATTTAGGTATCTTTGTAAATAATAATAAAAAAAGTTCTTTTTTTATATTTGACAGTACACTCAAAATTAGATAAATAATATCTTTCTTAATAATCCAATGATCACTCTGAGAATAATGCAAACCACACTGTTAAAATGAAACCTGACTAAGAACAACTAAAACACAAGGAATATAAATACAGGGTTAGAGCAAAGGAAACCAAGACACAGGTGAAACTAATACATAAAACTATAACAAACAAATACATAACCAGTAACCAAAGAAACCGAAACTAAACAGGAACTAAAGGAAGCAAAACAGTATATTAACATAAGAGTCCTTTGAACAAAACATAAACCTGACATATATTTAAGATTTATATATCTTTTATATGCATCTTTTACACGTTGTTTATTTAAAATAAACTAATAAACTTTGTGATGCATACATAAATGAAATGGGAAGAAACAGGTAAGATTTCTGTAATAGTAGTAATAAACTGAATGTGTTTTAAATACACAATCAGATTCATTGTGATTCTAAATCATTTGAATAAATGTATTTTGAAAATATGATTATTTAAATAAAATCAAATATATGCAAACATTTAAAACTGTTTACCGCCATGGGTTAATATCATGACGCGTCCAGATTTTGCAGATCCTGGAACAACATTCCATGTCCAAAAATGTAATCATAACCATATCTCTAATCCTACCCTACCCATAAATTATGCCTAAAAGGAAATGATAGGTGAATAACACTGATATAGATAGCACCTAAGTCTGGTTGTAAGCCTAAACTGTTGCATTTGGTAAAATCAGATTCTGCCATATATCAAAAATATCTGATTGGGATCAGCTTTCCCACTTCTCATACCAAAATAAAGGAATATATCACTTTAATTTTGGATTATTTTTGATCTTTTTCTGTCCTTCGTATTGTCCTCCTTTTTGATGACAGCATAGTGTATTTGTGCAGATATACCCCGACTGGCCTCACTTTCTGTTCAGTTCCTCAAGTTCCAAACATTTTGTACAGAGTTCTGTTCCTCTGTGAAACTTTCCTGAGAGTGATTAAAAATAGCATATCACAGTTTTTTTTCTTGCTGAATTAGCAGAGCCGAGGGTGAGAACAAGATGGAGCATCTGTACTGCAGCAAAACTGCCTTGAAGAGACAAAACACAAAATGTAGTTTAATTTATTCAGTGCGCTCCAAAAATCAGTCATTTTTCAGATTAATTAGTTTCTTCTTCAAATTAGTTTTTTTCATCTTAAGTTGATATTTCATTTATTATTATTTTACAGTATAGAGTGTCTGTTTTAAACTGTGTTTTAATAATATTATAATTGAATTGAAATATAATTAATAATTTGAAACACACTGCTCATGTTAATGGTGCTGCCTGTCACATTTTTTTGACCTAGTTTTGTGCGTGAAAGAATGATGGAAAATGTATGTTTGAGTGTTTTATTACTGACATTGAAGTTTTGAATCAATAAATTAGATAATCATGTTTGTCAGAGCATTTCAATTAGATTTACATGCAAAAATATGGCCAGTTTTGCAATTGGCTTTATGCACAGCTGCACTACTTCCTGAACTTCAGCCAGCTCCTTGTTTCCTGTCTACCATTATTGGACAAATTGATTAATTCAGGTGTGCCTGACCTTCAGTAGTCATGGCAACAATAATCAGACACACCTGAATTAATCAATTTGTCCAATAATGGCAGACAGGAAACAAGGAGCTGGCTGAAGTCTAGGAAGTAGTTCAGCTGTGCATAAAGCCAATTCTTGTTTTCTTAGCGCATGGAAACAGCGACACCTAGTAGTCTCATAAATCATTGCACTATTTAATTTAGGGAAATACTCTATTCTAGAGATGAATCTAACCCACAAACATTCACGGTAAATGATAAAGAACATTAAATGTTTAGAATAGACCTTATTCAGAGCAGCGCCATGACAGGAAAAGCGAGGCTGTGAGAGATAGACCTGGACAGACTTGTATAAATCTTTTTTTTGTCTACTGACATTTCTTGGAAATATAGCAGAACAATACAAAAACACTTTAAATAACAGTGCAACCCACTGAAGAGATGTATGTCTATCCCTCACATCCTCGCTTTAATTTTCATCAAAGATGGCGCTTCTGTAAATAAGGTCTGTTCGACATCAGCACAACAGAAGACAAATCCATCATGCGCTGCCACACTTTTCCTCTAGATGGCGCAATTGAAGCATTGCAAATCGGGAAATAATCAATGGAAATAATCCAGTTACCTTTTAGAGGGTAAACTGTGCCCATCTAACTTCTAAAACATACAATTTTTATTTAATAATCTATGCTTTCTGTGAGGAAACATAATGAAAAATGAACATTTTGAAGTCTATTGCATGCTTAATGGAAAATTAAACAAAAAAAAGATTTAATTTAACATCCTTGCCAAACCCATCTCCATCAGAGCTTCTGTTCAGAAATAAGGCATGTTATAATCATTTAATCTTTCGATATCTCTGATGTTTATTGTTCCAGCTTAATCACTTTGTCTGTTCCACTTAGAATAGGCAAACTCGTTTTTACATTTCTTTGCGACATCAAAGCTACATTTTTCGCTCTGGGAGACAGCTATCTCCGTCAGCATGGGTTTGATGCTTTGCTGCTTCTCTTACTTTCTCCCTCTCTCACCTCTTTCGCACATCACCTTCATCCCAGAGGTCTTTCCAGAGCCTTGGCATGCTGAACGCTGTTTTCTGATGTCTTTAAATCTCTGCTTGGTGAAAAACATCAGAAAAATTCTGATCCTCAAGGCCGAAGCTCCTGCTGTTTTGGACATATAGTTCTCAGGAACAGTCGCTTTTATCCTCTTCTTCTCTTTCTCGTATCTTAGTAGCCTGCCTACATCACATGTTGTAAACTGTGCCATGCCATTTAGCTAATGTTGTTTACGCCTGAAAATGCCATAAATTGATCTGCATTAATCTGTGACTTCTGTGACATTTAACTCTAGGTGTTGAACTCTGCTGCATAATTCATCTGTTTGTGCTGAATGAGAGCCTACCTCAAATCTGCCGCTTGAGAAGTGTGCTTAACATTTACAAGCAATCAGACTTGTTTTCTGAGTGCTTTAGGATGCTGCTAGGCAAGTGTGGATTAAAAAAATGTCTTTAATTACACCGTCATGTTGTTCCAAACACTCAAGACTTTCATTCCTCTATGGAACACAATGATCTTTTTGATGAAATCTGAGAGATTCTCTCTTTCATTGACAACTACCACTTTGACACTTCAAAATGTTCATAAAGAGATGAACATTTCTTATGAAGCTTCAACCGAACCTACTTGATGTGCAACCTCATTGGTTCTTGCAGAAGCTCAAACAGACGTGCTGCGTAACATGAAAATGAGCCTCATTGGAACATGATGCAGGTCAATTTTGTCTGAATTTGTATAATATAGCAATATACAAGTAAGAGTGCCATTTTCCCGAGGATCTGCACGATTGCAAATGTGAAATTGATTTTATACAACAGTTCAATAAACGAAGCTAATATCACATTTTAGACGCAATATTTTCAACATTTTTAAAAAATAAAGACACTGGAGAATGTACATCCACGAGGAACACACAGCAGTATTTTGTTACTGAGTGAATCCCTTGTTTTTTAGACGAATTGAGTGAGCCATTAATTCAGTGACCCATTCATAAAGACTCAATGGCTTCATTCCTGAATGAATCAGACATTTTAATTAAAGGGATAGTTCACTTAAAGTTAAAATTCTGTCAACATTTAATCACCCTCAAGTTTGAATTTCTTTCTTCTGCTGCACATTAAAGGAAGATATTAAGAAGATACTCGGTAACCAAACAGTTGATGGACCCCATCTGACTTCCATAGTAGGAAAAAATACTACGGCATGATTAATTTTGTCCAGTAGATCAAAAAGATCTGAAAAAGTCCATACATTTACCCATCCATATATCCTCCCTAGAAGAAATCAGGACAGAAGTGGTTGAAGTCCTCGTCTGCTTGTGATCTGATCAACCAACACGGCATCTTAATACCAGGTGTAAATGAGGTCTATAGAGAACACCTTAGAAACTACCTAGCAACATGCTAAAAACTGCTTACCAACTGCATAGAAACATGCTTTAACCATTGAGAACAATGTCACATTTTCTTAAAAAATGCTAAAATCGTGTTCTCATATTCACATTTCACAAGGTATCGTTTACTTCCACTTAAATAATTTGACAAAAACTGGAATGAAATAGCAAATACAATTCTCAATATCCTTAATCCCCTCAGAATCAAATCAAATCAATAATCTAAAATCAAGTTTCTCTCAAATTGTTTATACCCTCTTCTAGAAATCATACTTTGTCATAATGGTTCTTCTCTGAAACGTGCCTGTGTATTCCCCATGTGTGTTTGTGCTGTGCGCAAGGCATTTGTTTACTTGTTGTCCCCTTGATTTATTGTCTGAAATGATCAATCTTTAAAAAGGTTTTCACTGCAGCCGTCCCCATACACGGCCAAAGGGCTGATGGGAAATGAGGCTTGTCTGGTAGATCTAACTTCTTCTTGATTAGGGGCAATCAACAGTAACAGGGCTGGCGGTTACTCATCTTAAAAATACATTAGAGATGTGTTCAGGCAAAGCCTTCTGGGTGGTGATCACGACCAAAACCATCTCTGGATTGGATCTGTGATTTGGGCTCTCTGATCATTAAGGTTTCTGTCCTTAAGCCTTTGTTTAATAGACATTCAGATGCTGCTAATGACTTTCTCTCTTCCAATCGGCAGGTCATGTGCCTTCAAGATTTTTTCGGGGAGGAGGACATCTACATCGCATGCGGCCCGGAGAAGTTCCGTTACCAGGATGACTTCCTGTTGGATGGAGGCGGTAAAGAGCACTTCAGTAGTTTCCTTTGTGTTCCATTTCAACAAAAGAGTGCATGATCTCATCAGTATCAGGGTCTGTGTATGGATGGCTACTTCCACCTACACAGAAACTTTCTCTTTGTCCCATCTTGAATGAAGAACATCCTGTTACCATTTAGTTCATAAGCAACTAATGAATGAGTCCATTAAAAATTCATCAGCACAAATGTGGAATATAAGAGAAAGGCTTGTTCCCCTTGACGCCTACACCAACCACTTCTGGGTTTCTGCCGTGTCTACTTCAGATAGACATCCTCCCCATTCTCCTTCTCTCCTCTCCACTCCTCTATTATCATCTCCTCTCTCCCTCTATTATCTTCTCCTCTCCTATTATCTCCCCTCTCCTCTTATCCTCTTCTCCTCTCCACTCTCCTCCTCTTCATTCCTCTTATCCTCTATCCTCTCCTCCACTCTCCTCCTCTTCTCCTCTCCTCTCCTCCCCTCTACTCCCCTCTCCTCTCCTCTCTTCCCTCTCCTCTTCTCCTCTCCTCTATCCTCCTCTTTCCTCTTTCCTCTCTCCACTCCACTCCACTCCTCTCCTTTCCCCTCTATCATCTCCTCTCCACTCTTCTCCTCTATCCTCTCTCTCCACTCCCTCTCCCCTCTCTTCCTCTCTCCTCTTCCCTTTCTCTTCACTCCTCTCCTCTCCTCCCTCACTCCTCTCCTCTATCCTCTTCTTTTCTCTCTCCTCTCCCCTCTCCTCCACTCTCTCTCTCCTCCTCTCCTCTCTCTCTCCTATCCCCTCCTCTCCTCCTCTCCTCCACTTCCCTCTCCTCCTCTCCCCTTCTTCTCCACTCCTCTTCTCCTTTCTCCACTCCTCCCCTCCTCTCCCCTTCTTCTTCACTCCTCTCTCTCCTCCTCTCCTCTCTCCTCCTCTCCTCCTCTCCCCTTCTTCTTTACTCCTTCTCTCCTCCTCTCCTCCTCTCCCCTTCTTCTTTACTCCTCTCTCCTCCTCTCCTCCACTTTCCTCTCCTCCTCTCCCCTTCTTCTCCACTCCTCTCTCCTTTCTCCACTCCTCTCCTCCCCTTCTTCTTTACTCCTCTCTCCTCTCCCCTTTTTCTTTACTCCTTCTCTCCTCCTCTCCTCCTCCCTCTCTTCTTCTCTACTCCTCCTCTCTCCCCTTCTTCTTTACTCCTCTCTCCTCCTCTTCTCTCTCCTCCTCTCCTCCTTTCCCCTCCTCTTCTTTAATCCTCTCTCTCCTCCACTTCTCTCTCCTCCTCTCCTCCTCCTCTCCCTTCTTCTCTCGACTCCACTACTCTCATCTCCCCTCTCCTCCTCTCCTCCTCTCCCCTTCTTCTTAAATCCTCTCTCCTCCACTTCTCTCTCCTCCTCTCCTCCTCTCCCCTTCTTCTCAACTCCACTCCTCTCATCTCCCCTCTCCTCCTCTCCTCCTCTCCCTTCTTCTTTAATCCTCTCTCCTCCACTTCTCTCTCCTCCTCTCCTCCTCTCCCCTTCTTCTCCACTCCTCTCTCCTTTTCTCCACTCCTCCCTCCTCTCCCCTTCTTCTTTTCTCCTCTCTCCTCCTCTCCTTCCTCTCCCCTTCTTCTTCTTCTCCTCCTCTCCTCCTTCTCCCTTCTTCTCTCTCTTCTCCTCCTCTCCTCCTTCTCCCCTTCTTCTTTACTCCTCTCTCCTCCTCTCCTCCTCGTCCTCTCTCCTCCTCTCCTCCTTTCTCCCTTCTTCTTTAATCCTCTCTCCTCCATTCTCTCTCTTCCTCCTCTCCTCCTCTCCCCTTCTTCTCGACTCCACTACTCTCATCTCCCTCTCTCTCTCTCCTCTCCTCCTCTCCCCTTCTTCTTTAATCCTCTCTCCTCCACTTCTCTCTCCTCCTCTCCTCCTCTCCCCTTCTTCTCCAACTCTCACTCCTCTCTCATCTCTCCCTCTCCTCCTCCTCTTCCCTTCTTCTCTCACTCCACTTCTCTCTCTCATCTCCCCTCTCCCTCCTCTCCCTTCTCTTCTCCTTCTTATACTCCTCTCTCCTCCACTCTTCTCTCTCTCTCCTCTCCTCTCCTCTTCCCTTCTTCTCCACTCCTCTCTCTCTTTCTCCACTCCTCCTCCTCCCCTCTCCTCTTTCCTCCTCTCTCCTCCTCTCCTCCTCTCCCTCCTTCTCCCCTTCCTCTCTCCTCTCTCCTCCTCTCCTCTCCTCTCTTCCTCCTCCTCCCTTCTTTCCCCTCTCTCCTCTCTAATCCTCTCTCCTCCACTTCTCTCTCTCCTCCTCTCCTCCTCTCCCCTTCTTCTTCAACTCCACTCCTCTCGTCCTCTCCCTCTCCCTCCCTCCTCCTCTCTCTCCTCTCTCCTCCTCTCCCTCTTCTCGACTCCACTCCTCTCATTCCCTCTCCTCCTCTCCTCCTCTCATCTCTTGTTTTCCCTTTTGTGTTGTCAGGAAATGAGAATCTGTATGTGGCTCTGTCTGGTTTCCTTTTATTTAATAGTGTGGAGAGACAAAGGCTGTTGCCGGTTTGACTCTTGATGTGAGCTCAGGAAAGAGCAGGCGCCCCAGTTTTCTGAAGTGTATTTGGAAAAGCTCTCTGTATTATTATTGGATGTTTTTCCCCATAATTCCCTCATTCTATCTGTCTGTCTGTCTGTCTGTCTGTCTGTCTGTCTGTCTGTTCTGTTGTCTGTCTATCTATTGTCTATTTATCTATCTATCTATCTATCTATCTGACCGATTAATTGATAATTCTATTGAGTTATTACCAGTGGCTATTACCGAATTAGAACTGCACTTTACAGAACAAATTAAATCAAGAATATCAGATGATTTATCACGGTGGATTAGAGCGAGTGCAGTCAATCATGAGTAGAAATTTAATTATGAAGGCACTAGTAGAGGGACACGTGCCGTTTCTAATGAGTTTTGATCAGAGCCTGAGAGGAACATATGAATGCCGATGGCGAGATGGACAGTGCCAAAATGGCAGTCTTTGACGACAAAGATTTCTCTCAAGAACACATATTTAATATAATAGGAGCAGAATGGGACCCCATAACAGCACTTTGTCAGTGATATCCCATGTTAATTTTTATTTGATCTATAAGTTATTGTCGATAAACACGATTATGTAAGTCTTTTTACTGTATAAGGAGGTGATTTGTTAGTACTGGAAGAGATAAGGGCTGAAACTTGCTCTCTAAATGTAACTCCATTGAGACAAAGAGTAGATCGAGTGGCATCCTGCCCTTCAATAAATCCTGCCTTAATAGACTGTGGCATTTACTGTCATACCTGGTCTCACAGTTATATTGCTTTCTGAATTTATTATGTACACAGAGTTATTGCAGCAAAAGCAAAAATGGGACAGATAAAACACGGTAGCATGCGAAGAAGCTCAGCAGCACTTTGTCTCTAATGTAATCCCCAGTCTCTGATCTGTATTCAGGGTTAAGGCACTGCCATCTTTCTGATCACACTTGCATAAATGCGCTTCAACAAGCAGGATTTATTTAGTACTTCAGTTTAAGGATTATCTTGGAGAAGAGTTTTAGTTTTAGAGGACTTTTAAAGAGGATTTGAGAAGCAATCAAACTAGAGAGTCATTTGGTGGTGTGATATTAAAAACTATTGAAATAGTGAAAATTAAGCAATTATCATTTACTCACCCACATGTCTTTCTTTCTTGTTCTTTCTTTCAGTCTAAACAACATTGGTCTCCCTTGACATTTTTCAAAATATCTTCCTTTGTTTCTGATAGATAGCAGAAGGGCAATATACCAAATACTAAAACTTAAAGTTCTGAAATGCACATTTATTTTTCAGCTGCCAAATACTACACTGTAAAAGTGATTATGCTTTATCTAATCAATAGAATTGTGGTAACAGATTACAAGCAATATTATTAATTAAATTTAACAAATTAGAATTGAGTAATAATTAATCAAATTATTCCTTGAAAGTTAACCATTTAAAATGAGTAAAGTTTACACCAAAATAATTTAACAAAAATATCTCACTAACAGACAGACTTCAAAGATTAATTAAGAACTCTCTTATTTTATATTGCCAACATTGAAGACCTGAATCACTGAAGGAGAAAACCGTAATTTTAAAAGAAACCTAAAACAAACACCGATCACCATAATAGTGACTTCAATTTATGTTTTTTCTTTTTTTTTGTAAATTTTACTCATTTTAAATGTTTAACTTTTAAGGAATTAATTTGATTAGTTATTACTCAATTCTAATTTGTTAAATTTGATTAAAAATATTGCTTGTAATCTGTTGCCACAATTTTTTTGATTAGATAAAGCATATTCATTTTTACAGTGTAGGACTTTTGTTAGTTTTTCAGACTTTTGGACTTCACTAATGTGGTTTTTGTTGTGTGACAGAGTGCCGGATAATGAAATCAATGTCCTATGGGAAGATGGGGTCTTTAAACAGAAGCTCTCCCAGAAGCTTTGCCCTTTCCAGACGCAGCAAGTCTCCTTCTGGATCAGGTAATGATCATATGTGCAACAGCAAATGCTTCTCTGAATAGTTTCTTATGAACTCCCTTCTCAAATATTCTCTCTCTTTCGATTGAACATTTAAAAGATGATAATTAACTTCTCACATTAGATAAAAACAAAGTAATAGGAAGTCACGTGCGACAGCTCTCCGTGCAATAAAGCACCCTACTGTGTGTGCACCCCTGGAGCGGAGTGTGTTTGCTGGCTTCAGTGGATTGCATTCGGATATAGCTGTCTGATTCAGAAGGGCACATCCCGGTGGAGAGGAGTCAAAGATGAGAGAAATGAGATATTGAGGCACAGGGAGGGAAGTAGATGGGGTGATGAGAGAGAGAGAGAGAGAGAGAGAGGAGATGGAGGGGGTAGTGTGACTCAGTCCTGCAGATCCACATCAACTGTTGTGCAATGAATACTGTTGTGCGTGTGATCTGAATTAAAGGCACTATGGGGTTTGCTATTGTTCCAGTTTGCACTGGTGATTACCATATTCTAATGCCATGATACAATACATGCATATGCTACTCTATCCATATTCCAAAAAGATAATTAAAGGTGTTAAAGGGTGCTTTGGATTGAATGCAAAGTCTAAATTGTACTGCAAACCAATCTGTGCATTGCTTATTTATTCGATTTTAGGCATAAAGGTATGAATGAGTGTTTCTAGGGGGAAAAAATCATCTGTTTATGGATAAAACAAAATAGCACTTCCTATTGATGCTTTACTGTGTATCTGTGCTCTAGTTTTCTAACAAAGCCCGCCTTTGCGTCTTCACCTCTGTAAGATGTGTGGCAGAGACGTCTAGAAGCTGCTGGTTAATGTTTTTTTCCTGTAGCCGTTATATGATTGGCTTAAATCGTACCAGTTGAATCTCTATGAGTAGAGGTTTGGCTTAGAGTTCTATCGCAGTCGTCATGGAGACGCCGGCTCAGGGAGCTGTGCCTTGGAGACAATTGAGGTGCCCATATATGGGCGTCCTTTCCTGTTTGGCAGGCTTAGTGAAAGCATGCTCAGAGAGTGTGGCTCATCACTTCAAGTCAGGCGGCTGTTTCTCAGCAGACACTTGCAGACGTGATCCATAAAAGCGTGGAATCGGTTTCACTTCGAGTGATTGGTGTGCCAGTCATACATTTTCTCAATACAGGCTCGTTAATCCTATAAGAAACCCCGGGGTGAGGGAGAATGTGCCAGGTTTGCAAAGGTTTCATTACTGGTCTGGTTTAATAATGAATTTTCTGCGGTCTGCAAAGTTCTATGAAATTAAAAAGTTGTAGACATTATGATGGGTATGTTGGTTCTTTAGCTGCCTGGGTTTTCAATCAGAAGGTCAATGGAGAGCATTGGATGTAATATAAAAACTAGAATTTTCTTAAATACTAATCCCATTTCTAACTATTGTCTTAACCCTATAAAGCCTACTGTATTATTTTTGAGATTTTTAAAGGGATAGTTCACTTTGAAATTCATTTTTGGTATTTTTTAGCTTACCTCAAGGGCATCCAAGATGTAGGTGTCTTTGTTTCCACAGTATTTTCAATTTTGATATTTTATAGGTCAAACCGTTCTTGTCTGTCAGTCATATAATGGAGGTCTATGGTCACCACCTCAAAGAGCATGCACAGAGAAGTCCAAATTATCCAAATAATCGTCTTACTTAGGCCATCAATGTGTTATTACATTTATGAGTCATTAAATCATGTTTAATTTGGACTTCTCTGTGCATGCTCTTTGAGGTGGTGACCATTAGACCTCCATTATATGACTGACAGACAAGAACGGTTATTAAAAATACAGTGGAAACAAAGACACCTACATCTTGGATGCCCTTGAGGTAAGCTAAAAAATACCAAAATTAATTTCAAAGTGAACTATCCCTTTAAGCTTTTTTCAGGGCAATTGGGCTTGAACGATTAAATACACAAAAAGTATGTAACGCCTATGTAACAGTATATTGGATCCATGCATTCGATCTTGTCATTAATGTTAATCAAACAACAAAAAGGTAGAAAATATCTCACTGTTCATGACCAAATCACTTTTGAGAGACTTTAATATATTTAATTAATTATTAAATTA
This sequence comes from Hybognathus amarus, assembly GCA_030378365.1. Lineage (NCBI taxonomy): Eukaryota > Metazoa > Chordata > Actinopteri > Cypriniformes > Leuciscidae > Hybognathus > Hybognathus amarus. Next base: position 145,510 of record JAQIUQ010000512.1, read on the forward strand.
TTTAATTTACACAGTGAAGATATGCATTTTTTATACATTTGATTACAAATAAAAATAATTTAAACATTCTTCAGAATATCTTCTTTTAGAAGAAGAAAAAAGTCACAAAAGTTTGGAACGGCATGCAGAATAAATCATGAAATCTTTGAATCATGAAATGATCCGTTATTTTTATTAATGATACATTTAAAAAAATAATTATTCATTAGATATTTTAAGGTTCTTAATACAAATTATTATGAAGTCTGGGTTGGTCTCTGGGTCTGTAATGTTGAATTTTTTTGGGTTATTTAAATTAGTCTCCACCTGCTGCTAAAGCATTGAAACCTATGCCTTCACCGTATTCCGCACTCCTACTAGGAGTCCCACACAGGTGTAGGCAGGTGTATACTAAGTGGAGGCGTCCTGTACTTTTCTCAGCAAGACCAGTGGACAGATATGATTGCAATTGCAATTTTGTAGCTGTTGCGTCGCCGTTTGGTTATTGTTACTTCTAGGTTGCAGCCAATGTCATTGTATGTATCCACATGTACCAGAAAAGACTATCAATTTATAGACTAAAAATTCCTGTCACTGAAAGGATCAAACAGACTGGCTGATAAACAAGCATCTGCCTTTTAATCTGTCAGACAGCATAGGTCAAATGTGAGATATTTCTTGGGATGAATCAGATAAGTGATATGAAGAAAGGTCTAGCTGTCCTTACGTTAAGTGTCTGTGAGAGAAGCTGCTCACTGTATGAGTGCTGTTTATATAATACACCCTGTCAGGCTAAGTATAGCACATTGATTTCTGTTCGAGAGTGGCCTGCACCCCTTTAAACACACATGAACGCACTTTTGGTGAATTTCTATACAAATGGCAATGATGTACTGTTTGTGTACAGTTACGAGAAGCCTTTTGTTTTTTAACACAACGAAAACTGAAGCCCATGTCATCCTGCGAATTATTCACAGTTTGAGCGGTACGATCAAGTGTTGAGCTTGACAACACATTTAGTGCTTTAACAAAGGAGACACAGCGAGACAGACATAAACAGCCTCTCTCTGTCATATTTATCAACAACTGTGTGGGATGGCGGAGATGGTTCATTACAGACTGCATGTCTTTCTGTGCCTGTCCTATTTACTGAAGGCATCTTTCCAAAGGATTTCTGATCTATAATCTTAGGTCGTTCTCTTCACAAATTTCTGTTAAGCTTTTCTTTGAATTTTCACGGAGGAGCTTGGCCTTGTAGTCGACTGAATTTTTATCTGAGCAGTTTATCCAGAGAGTAAACTTTAATTAGAACACCAGAGAATAATCTTTAATCAGCTTGAAACACCGCTGGCTGACTGTCGTCAGGAAATGAAGAGCTGCTCCTGTCAGTCTAATTCAGAGACCTTGTTATTATTCTTACTGTGTAATTCTAGCCAGTTGCTCAGCTCGTTACTGACAAACCCACAAACAGCTCATTAACCCATTAGCATGTGCCCTACAATAGGAAAACTGAACAATAACTTTCGTTAACGCATGTTTATTACTGTGTATGAATTCGCGTCTGCACATTTTTCCAAAAAAAAAGTTAGTGAAAGTGTATTAACTTGTTTCACCTTGGAATCACTATATTTCAACGAATGGTATAGCTACACTATAGAAATATTTTTTTTTCTCAGGTGTGCTTGAAGAAAATATACGTAAACTGAAAATTATCTTTTACTTATAGTGTAGGCTGAGGATATACTGGCTAAAATTTATGCATCTGTAATTATTTTATCCAAAGTTACTTATGTATTGCATTTCATATTGCATATATTTGATCAATTCATGCATTCTCTGGGAATCAAACTCATGATCTTGGTGCTAGCACCATACTCTACAGTTTGAGCCCAGTTTGAGTCAAGTCTCAAGTCTTTGAGTCCAAGTCAAGTCTCACATCTTTGAAGTCCAAGTCAAGTCTCAAGTCTTTGAGGTCCAGGTCCAAATCAAGTCTCAAGTCTTTGTGGTACAAATCCAAGTCCAGACTCAAGTCTTTTAGTCCAAGTCAAGTCTCAAGTCTTTGGGTACAAATCCAAGTCAAGACTCAAGTCTTTTAGTCCAAGTCAAGTCTCAAGTCTTTGAGGTCCAAGTCAAGTCTCAAGTTTTTGAGTCCAAGTCAAGTCTCAAGTTTTTGAGTCCAAGTCAAGTCTCAAGTCTTTGAGTCCAAGTCAAGTCTCAAGTCTTTGAGGTCCAAGTCAAGTCTCAAGTTTTTGAGTCCAAGTCAAGTCTCAAGTTTTTGGGTCCAAGTCAAGTCTCAAGTCTTTGAGTCCAAGTCAAGTCTCAAGTTTTTGAGTCCAAGTCAAGTCTCAAGTCTTTGAGGTCCAAGTCAAGTCTCAAGTCTTTAAGGTCCAAGTCAAGTCTTAAGTCTTTGAGGTCCAAGTCAAGTCTCAAGTCTTTGAGTCCAAGTCAAGTCTCAAGTCTTTGAGTCCAAGTCAAGTCTCAAGTCTTTGAGGTCCAAGTCAAGTCTCAAGTCTTTGAGGTCCAAGTCAAGTCACAAGTTTTTGAGTCCAAGAGTCAAGTCTCAAGTCTTTGAGTCCAAGTCAAGTCTCAAGTCTTTGAGGTCCAAGTCAAGTCTCAAGTCTTTGAGGTCCAAGTCAAGTCTCAAGTCTTTGAGTCCAAGTCAAGTCTCAAGCCTTTGAGTCCAAGTCAAGTCTCAAGTCTTTGAGTCCAAGTCAAGTCTCAAGCCTTTGAGTCCAAGTCAAGTCTCAAGTCTTTGAGGTCCAAGTCAAGTCTCAAGTCTTTGAGTCCAAGTCAAGTCTCAAGCCTTTAAGTCCAAGTCAAGTCTCAAGTCTTTGAGTCCAAGTCAAGTCTCAAGTCTTTGAGTCCAAGTCAAGTCTCAAGTATTTGGGTACAAATCCAAGTCAAGCCTCAAGTCTTTGAGCCCAAGTCAAGTCTCAAGTCTTTGGGGTACAAATCAAGTCTCAAGTTTATGGGAATGCTTAAACAGTGGGAATGCTATTTGAAAAAAAAGTCTATATGGATGTATAATGTATCTATCTGTCTGCATCACTGTTTGTCTGCAATAAAAGCGTATGAAAAGTCATGTTATGTTGTTGATGGAATCATTTTTTTTTCATAGCCCTTTTTGCATAGGAACTGATATACTGTATCCTGGTCCACTCTGTCTTGCTCCTCTCTGAAGGCATGTTGTGCATATCACATAGATGCACCATAAATAGAAATTTCATTAAAAATGTCCACTGTGAGACAGATTCGCTTTTGTGAATGTACTCAGAGCAGAGCGACACAGAAGACAGACAGAACCACTATCTGGATGCTCAGTATACTTTAATAATATAGTAGTGTGTTTATACAGTATATAGTGTATTGCATAACTTGTGTGTTAACATGTAAAATGTTCAGTTCTTATGGCATGTAAATACTTTATTTTTTTAATATTTCCACTATCATTTCTCATTTTTTTACGTCTTATATTGATTTCTAAAGCCACTTTTTTTGTAATGTCCATTAAAAGATTTACTAATCTGTGCCAATAATGTAATGTCTTTTGAACTGCCCTTCAGGCTTTTCTCTGCTCATATTTGTGTGATGAATTTAATAAAAAATTTGTAACCAATTAAAACCCCTAAAATATATAATCATGTCTTCTGTAACAAATCGTAAGTCATTCATATTCAGACAGAAGTTATTTCTGTTGAGCTGTAGTTGGAGTGTTAGATCAGGTCAGGGGTCAGGGTAGGACACTCTATTACGGTCCCTTTTGGATCATATCCTCGCTTTGAATTATGGACAAAGGGTCAGATGCAAACAGCTGATCAGACTGCACCTGGTGTGAAAAGAGAGATGTAAACAGCAGAGAGAGAGAGAGAGAGAGAGAGAGAGAGAGAGAGAGAGATAGAGAGAGAGAAAGAGAGAGGTCACATCACTGGATCCATCCTCCCACAGCTGAGCATGTTACACAAGAGCAAATTCAGAGTCATTTTTCTCTTTTCACTGTCTAAATTTATATTTGTATTATAACCCTGCTGGAATCATATAAACTATGGGCATTCTCCCAGCAGTGTCCTGCAATGCTGTAACATCCTCTATAGGTCCATCGTTTATGTTTGTGTATTTATGGGGGAGTGCTGGAGGGGGGATAGATATCCGACCTCAGGTTATGAACGGGATTTTTGATTACTTGCAGTCATGAAAATGGATGTACATTTGAGCTGTCAAACCTTCCGCTCACAATGAAAACATTCATTATTATTCATGGTGTGATCAATGAGGAACATTTATCAGAACGAGTTATTCTAAAAACTGATTCTTGGTCCTAAATCCAGTCCAGTTCGGAAAATTCTTTATTTTAGGCGTTCTTCACCCAAAAGGGGTTTAAGGATATTTGGAAACACTTGTCTCAGGGGGCGGGACAGCTTGTTTCCATTTCTAAACGGGAACTTTGAGAGCGTGTTTGGAGAACTAACCCGAAAATAAAACAGTGATGCATCATTAATTCGCATCAAATTAATGAAGCACCACAGATTGTGCTAATGAGTGTACTTCTTCCACCCAGTCTGACACACACACACACACACGTCAGGGTTACTATCTTTGTGAGGACTTTCCATAGACGTAATGGTTTACTGTACAATCTGTATATTGTGTCTCCCAAAACAGGAAACATTCTGCATTTTTACATTTAAAAAAATAAATAATAATAATTCTGTATGATTTCTGTGTGCATTCAGGTTTAGGTCCCCACCGGGATAGAAAAAACACACACTAGTTTTACATATTAGTGATGAAGACAGAACGTGGTTTTTATGTTGAGGTGAAAACTTGGCCTTCATACAAATCTCTTGATATTTAAGGTAAAAATATGATTTGAATGTTTTTGAGCCTTTTAAATAGTAACAGACCTCTTCAAATGTCTTCACAAGTTTAATTTGGACATATTTTACTATATTTATAAGGAAAATTGCCAAAATGTTAACCTTACAAGTACAGCAAAATCTGTAAACACACTCAATTCATGCATTTCACAGAGAACTTTGTTCATTAAAAAATTAAAAGCAGGATTTTTTTTTCTTTGTCCATTAAATTTTTTTGGCAGGAAGCCATTTAGAACTAATCACTTTCAATAATAAACGCTAAAAGTATGATAGATGATGAAAGCTATAATTGATCTGTGTGTCGTTCCTGTAAACACCACATAGATCACAAACGGTCATGTTGACAAAGTGCTTTTATAAAGAAGCACTTTTTATAGGCTTTTTAAAACATCTTAAAATTCACTTGATACCTTGTGTTATTTAAAAAACGAAATAAATGAATCAATAGCTAAATAATTATATAAACGCCTGAAAATAAATAATACAACAGTGAATAAATAAATAGCCTACTTGAGACCAATTAAATAACGACACATTTTAAGTAGGTTCATTGCTTGGTCATTCGACATACACTCACCGGCAACTTTATTAGGTATACCTGTCCAACTGCTCGTTAACACTTAATTTCTAACCAGCCAATCACATGGCGACAACTCAGTGCATTTAGGCATGTAGACATGGTCAAGACAATCTCCTGCAGTTCAAACCGAGCATCAGTATGGGGAAGAAAGGTGATTTGAGTGACTTTGAACGTGGCATGATTGTTGGTGCCAGAAGGGCTGGTCTGAGTATTTCAGAAACTGCTAATCTACTGGGATTTTCACGCACAACCATCTCTAGGGTTTACAGAGAATGGTCCGAAAGAAAAAACATCCAGTGAGCGGCAGTTCTGTGGGCGGAAATGCCTTGTTGATGCCAGAGGTCAGAGGAGAATGGCCAGACTGGTTCGAGCTGATAGAAGGGCAACAGTGACTCAAATAACCACCCGTTACAACCAAGGTGGGCAGAAGAGCATCTTTGAACGCACAGTACATCGAACTTTGAGGCAGATGGGCTACAGCAGCAGAAGACCACACCGGGTGCCACTCCTTTCAGCTAAGAACAGGAAACTGAGGCTACAATTTGCACAAGCTCATCGAAATTGGACAATAGAAGATTGGAAAAACGTTGCCTGGTCTGATGAGTCTCGATTTCTGCTGCGACATTCCGGATGGTAGGGTCAGAATTTGGCGTCTACAACATGAAAGCATGGATCCATCCTGCCTTGTATCAACGGTTCAGGCTGGTGGTGGTGGTGTCATGGTGTGGGGAATATTTTCTTGGCACTCTTTGGGCCCCTTGGTACCAATTGAGCATCGTTGCAACGCCACAGCCTACCTGAGTATTGTTGCTGACCATGTCCATCCCTTTATGACCACAATGTACCCAACTTCTGATGGCTACTTTCAGCAGGATAATGCGCCATGTCATAAAGCTGGAATCATCTCAGACTGGTTTCTTGAACATGACAATGAGTTCGCTGTACTCAAATGGCCTCCACAGTCACCAGATCTCAATCCAGTAGAGCATCTTTGGGATGTGGTGGAACGGGAGATTCGCATCATGGATGTGCAGCCGACAAATCTGCGGCAACTGTGTGATGCCATCATGTCAATATGGACCAAACTCCCTGAGGAATGCTTCCAGCACCTTGTTGAATATATGCCACGAAGAATTGAGGCAGTTCTGAAGGCAAAAGGGGGTCCAACCCGTTACTAGCATGGGTACCTAATAAAGTGGCCGGTGAGTGTAGTTTTCACTAGACATTTTGAGTGAGACCTACGAAATTACTATTTCGTGTTAAAATACGGTAGTGTTTATGTTTGAATCTGTCCGTGGTTCGAGTGCCATTAAAGGTCTTTCGTCGGTGAGAAGATTCGGCGCGTTTCCACCATTACCTCAGCCCGCGCGCCTCCCACTTACCGTACTGCACTGGCTCAGGCGCGCGTCACAGCCACGCAGGCAGGCTGAGAACCAATGAGCGATCAGCGGCTCACGCGCTGTACTCCGCTCTGCTCGCCGCTGCTCCATTCATTGGAATCCGCGCTCAGCGAGTGCTGTTGCTTTCTGCCGCCTGGAATAGCACTGTGTCTCAAGATGCTGCAATACGAAGGTAGGAGAGGCGGATTCAGTGCTTTTTGCGGATACTTCGGAGATTGTCGGAGATTGGAAAGTGATGTTTGTTCAGCTGGGTTTGATGTCAGAGTCAGAATCATTCTTATTCGAAAAGTAAACATGTAAATCAGTAGCCTATGTTATTGATTTCTGATTGAAAGTCTATAGGGGCGGCCGAGAATAGTGTTGATGCACATTGTATTTAAACGTTTCAACTTGATTTTAAAGGCTATTCCCATAGCTATTTGTCTGCTATAAATAAAATAGTTAGGAAATCGACTATTTATCACTGGACTGTAAATGAATCAGAATTTTGAATGTTTATGTCATTTCAAGCATTTGAAGAGCAAGTAACATTGGAAGCATATATGTGTATGTTATTATGGTGTTATGTCTATGTTACATTTTTGACAGTAGCACCTGACATAATTAGTTCGGCCTTGTTCATGATTAATATTTCATCATTTTTATGTATTTAAAAAGTCATTGCATTAAAATAAATAGGTTATACCTTCACTAAGCTTTGACCTTTTCCATTCATTCAGATGTCTCAAAGCTGCTGCTTTTATTCAAATTTAAAAGTGAATAAGAAAGAAAATGTTGCATTTAAAAATATAATTATTTTTGCTACCTATTTAAATTTTGATGGTGTGTATAAATCGCCAAGGATGTTTTTATGGCCTGGTGACATTGTAACAAGATTGTTAAACTGGCAAGGGACGCTTCCTAATCTGTATCAGCAAATAGAGGCAGTGTCCTGTGAATATGAAGCAGCTTGGTGTTGACTGAGAGTTTGGATCTTCTCAGTGGCCTGTAGTGCACTTCATGACTGATGGGCCTTGGAAGATGTGAGTGTGTAAGGATTTGTGCCACTGGGTGTGTGGCACTCTATCCGAAGATGATTTGTTTAGGGATGAGAATGTGGGAAGTAGGAGCCGCTGTGTGGGTGATTTCTTCTCTTCTTTATTTACAGACAGGCTTTTTAAGATCTCCCTTTTTGAATATAAGAGCGCTGGCAGCCTCCTGGGGCGCTTGGAATATTTGCTGAGCTTCATTCACAAACTTTTTTTTTCGTGAACTCAAGCATTTTCCTCTTTCCCCTTGTAGTGAATGGGACCCCAGCCAGTCAGCTGTCCACACCCCATTCTGCAAAGTCACCAAGTCCGTCTCCCACCAGCCCGGGGAGCTTGAAGAAACGCAAGGTAAGACAATATTCCCTCATCAATTACCAAAACACACACACACACACCTTGTTTTTACTTTAGCTCATAAACATGATCCCCAGATCTGCTTTCCATTTGGTGGGTTTGATATCATCATCTAAACCCAATTCTACTCGTGTCCTTTTATAAAGTGTTTACCCAATATATGGCATGATTTCAGTTGCATAAACATAGCCGCTAACTATAACCATAGCAGTTTATGGAAGCTAACCAGTCTTACTCTTCGAATTCAAATGAAACCAATTTACCTTATTATGTAACTGACTGACCAGTCTTGAAGAAAAAAATGAGATGACTAACTTGTAGACTAAGCAGTTTATGCAACCAGCCACAGATTCTTCTCCACTTAGATAGAACATCCTTTTGCCATCCGCCACCACCCCGGGCACTATATAACACGCTCCTTCTATGTTCTCAGGAAATGGACAAGGCCCTCATTGACAGCACAGCTTAACTTCAAAGTGGCGCTAAGATCCAGTCAATCCTTAATCTGGGCCACCACTTTTGGAGATTTTATGTGCTATTTCTGTCTTTACTGGACTTTGAGTTTGAAAGGCCACTAGAATCATCCATTGAGGATGAATTCTGCTTGTAGTAGAGCAGCAATCATCAAGTCCAGGGTCCAAAATTAACTTTTGCCGTTGTCTGCCAATGGCGAGTTATTTGAGAAAATTGACCATTAAAACCACTAAAACCGCAGTATATTACATGATTATTACTTCATATTCTCACTGATGTGACTTGAGCGATTAAATATTTCTTACCTGCCAAAAATATTTCTTACCTGCCTTTCAAAATATATTTAATAGATTTTTTTAGCAATTTCCCCCTAATAACAATATTTCTTACCTGCCACAAAGGTTTATTTTTCAAGATTTCTATTTTAAAAATATATTTAATTTGAGTTTTTTTTAGCAATTTCTCCCTTATATTTTTTACCTGCCACAAAGCTTTATTTTTCATGATTTCTATTTCAAAATATATTTAATTTGAGTTTCTTAGCAATTTCCCTCTAATACCAATATTTCATACCTGCCACAAAGGTTTATTTTTCAAGATTTCTATTTTAAAAATATATTTCATTTGAGGTTTTTAGCAATTTCCCCCTGATACCAATATTTCTTACCAGCTATGAAGATTTATTATTTCAAGATTTCTATTTCAAAATAGATTTAATTTGAGGTTTTTAGCAATTTCCCTCTAATACCAATATTTCTTACCTGCCACAAAGCTTTATTTTTCATGATTTCTATTTCAAAATATATTGTATTTAGGTTTTTAGCATTTTTTCCCCTAGCAGTTTGACATGTAAGTTGTGTCAAGATGATATACTTTCTGTGGCACCTATAAAAAATATATTTGTGATCTTATTTTTAATTCAACATTTTCTTTTTTTTAATGTGAGAAATTTCTCTGATAAGTTCTGCAGAAAAAAATATGTTTCCTGCATTTTCCACTCAAGTACAAGTTTTTAATATATTGAATCGCTTGGATCACTTACATTACTTAGAATATGAGTAGTTACTACAATTTGTTTCAAATCATGTAAAATACTGCGGTTTCTAATAATTTTACAGTTTTATTTACTAATCAAAACCACTTTTACTCGCATTTGGTGCGTGGCGAGTGTGAGTTTTGGACCCTGATTGGGACTGTATGGTGGAGAAAGAGAAATTGCATAAATCATGCTGTTGAAGGAACATGCAACTCACCAGTTCATTTGTTTCACCAAGAAACACATTACCATTGGGTTTGAGAGGCCAGTGTGTGTGTGAGTGGGAAGAGTTTTGTGCACGTGACCAGATCAAAGTGTCTCCAATCCTGCATAGACTAATGCAAGGAGGTTTAATGCAGTAGAAATTTCTCCTTCCCAGTGCAGAGTTTCTCACAGGTTATAACACGAGCCTTAAACACTAGTGATTACTCTGACTGTCTCTCTCTTAAGAGTCTCTCTGTCTTCCATTCTTTCTGAGTGTCTGTCTACAGCATACAAATGTTCACTACAGTATGTTGAGCGTTTGGGTCACTTCAGATCCAGCTGCAGGCAGTTCGGTGTAGAGCCAGTCAATTCACATGCTGATATTGATTAATCAACTGTTAGCCACTATCAAACTGGAGCTTTACTCTGACCTTAAAGGGATAGTACACTTTGATATTTTTTTGGTATTATCAATTTTGATATTTTTAGGTTAAACTGTTCTTGTCTGTCACTCATATAATGCAGGTCTATGGTCACCACCTCAAAGAGCATGCACAAGAAGTTCCAAATTAAACATGATTCAATAACTAGTAAATGTAAGTACAAATTGATGGTCTAAGAAATGAAACGAGCAGTTTGTGTGAGAAAACGAACAGTATTTATATCGTTTTCACTCGTTTCGTGTCTTAGGCCATCAATTACATTTATAAGTCGTTAAATCATGTTTAATTTGGACTTCTCTGTGCATGCTCTTTGAGGTGGTGACCATAGACCTCCATTATATGACTGACAGACAAGAACGGTTTGACCTAAAAATATCAAAATTGAAACTACTGCAAAAACAAAGACACCTATATCTTGGATGCCCTTGAGGTAAGCTAAAACATACCAAAAATGAATTTTAAAGTGAACTATCCCTTTAAATAACTTTTTGAGGGTGTAGGCTCATAGAGAAACGCGTTATTTACATTAAATGTGCAGCATGTTCTTATTTTTTCCTGAAATGCATGACATTGCATCCTCACTGACATTGGCTGCACCTTTAAGATTTTATAACTTTTTATATTCGACATGTTCCAGATTGCATTAGGATTGGCTGAACTTCCTCTTGTGGAAGAGTCTGACTTTTAATGATTTAGTGATTGATTGAGTCGACGTGCCGGCAGAGAGACAGCGACTCCGGGTACTTTGTGTTCTCCCGGCTCCACCCGCTCTCAGATTCTCTTCATACTTTTCACTTATCTTGTACCGCAGCCTGAGCTCTGGAAAGTTGGATGATCTCTCTGCGGTTTGATTCTGTCAGATGGCTTTGCTTTCAGCTCATTGCTGTTGCAGAATGAGAATTTGGGACAGCCCAAAGCAGAGACACATCTCACCGTCTTTTACAACCATCTCCCGCATAAGTGGGTCAGGCTTTGAAAACCCCCCAGTGGAGTTTTGTGAATGAAGGAAGGAGAAAAAAAACATTTACATAGAAATGATGCAAATGCAAAAGAACTGAATGTTCTCTGCTAAAAGGCTCAGAAGAAGCAGACACTTCTTTATACAGCTTATGAATTTATATGAGTCTCCGAATGTTGTTATCGCTGCTTTGTGGTTTGGTTAGTCAATTAGTTTGCAGTGTATGCAAATACATTGCTAATGTGTGTAATTACAGCAGTTCTCCGTGAGCAATCCGTTCTCCTGAAAATCCAAAGATTACCAATTATAAACTTCTCTGATTGCTTATGCTACGGTTTTAAATGACCTCACTGCTTCTGCTTGAGTGATTTGAACACTGATCATTACTACTGATTTATTATTAATTGGCTTTACCGCTCAAGCCTGTGTGAATTGCATTCAACGCATGACCCACTTTCAGAAATGAGGCACACAGAGTGGAGGATCTATAATGGGAATATATACTGTGTGTGTGTGTGTGGCCTCTGTATCCGTAGGCATATCCCCATCTTCGTCTCTCTTTTTTCCATGAACCCTCAGTTTCTCTGGGGAAGAATATGGAACACATGCGCATTTGATGCTATTGCGACAAATGCATTTTTAATCAATGTCAAAACACATCTAAAACCGTAACGAACCCTTTTCAACGTGTACTAATCCATCGCAGCCTGGGTTTAATCGAAGATAAATGAGGTTACAATTTCATTTGTAACATAGCTGTGAGATTAAATGGACATTTTGATGGTTGGTTAACTAGGTAGGCTGTGTGTTTCCTGTTGCGTAACATGAAAAGTGAGGCCATCATTCTCAAACACATGTCTATCAGAGTTGAGTGCTGTTCAGGGTTGAATTGAGAACGCATCTGTTCAGATTTGAGGTCGCAAACATGATGCACAATTCTTTCTTTCCTATTTTGTTGTAGTGATGGATAAAGTATTCCTGTTATATAGCCAATTCAATTTAAATTTTCATAAAAACACATTCTTCATCATCTCTATAGAATGATGATGTTCCTCAATCTGTCTGTTGGGTTGCATACTCCTCACATTTTCCTGTATTTTATTTTATTTTTTTAGTTTTAATTACATTGTGTGTGTAAGTGTGCATGTGTTTTCATTCATTCCATAAACATTGATATTTCAAGTCAAGTGTTTTCATTTTTGAGTGACTGGTCACTTCATATTAATTTCAGAAAATAGTCACCTTGTTTTCTGTCTGATACCATGTAAATATTACCAGTTCTTTTTCTTTTTTAGTTTTCTGTCCTCTTGTGTTCCATTGGTTCTGTGTACCTTATTGTTTTTGACTCTGCTCAGTTATAATGTCCTGTATTGTCAATCAAGCAGTTATCTTTATTTTTCTATTAGTTTTGTATCATAATTTAAATCTTAGAGGTTTTTTATGTGTATAAGGCATGTCATTGTTTTTGGTGTGTTATTTTTTTCCATAAAGCATGTCATGAAACCATTCCATCATGTACGTATGATTGCAGATGCTAAATACATTAAACAGTGAGTCTCTTTATCTAGTACGAGTTCTTTACAAAATCATCTCGGTCCTCTTCTGTTTATTTGAGACAGTTTGCTTCAATCACATTTTATTTATCCCAGACTTTGCGGATCCCAAACCAATTTTACTTTTCAACGGCACAATCGCTTTAATGATGCGTTTAAAAAACAAATGAATGCAGTCGGTCACAGAGTTAGTTAGATTACTGGTGTAGTTAATTTTCCTACTTTGGTCTTAATCGAATTAAGAAGCAAAACCTCAGCAAATTAAATTTCCCTATTGCATCACCATCTGCACAAAAACTAAATCATCTCAGATATTAAATCATTCATTCAAGCCATTATGTAATTAGTCTGCAGCAAAATGACAAGAGTGACCATAAATGTAATCATGCGTCATTGTTATTGATACCGAGCCTGTTAATTGTTTCACCTATGAAGAATGGTTTGATAGCGTTACTGCAACACTAAATTAGGGATCATTGAGGTAAAATTGTATTATGAGCATCATAATTGCACTTATGCTGAAAACAGATTATTATGCAACCAAGTAGACCCACTTACATTTGCTTGTGCACATGGATTTAACAACGTAATAGTGGATTCAGATCGTTAAATTAAACGAGAGGCAAATACACACAAAAAAAGGTTTATTTTGTTTGGTTTTGCTCCAGAGAAATTCTGTGAAAGTCTGATTTGACCTTAGCATTCAGCCAGGAAACAGGAAGATGCCTTATATGGGCTAGTCTCTGGCTGCTTCCTGTCTCGCAGAGGGAAAATATTATTAGTACACTCCAACAGTTTCCATGGTAACAAGAGTTTTGACAGCGCCAGGACAAACTGTGATCTGAATGAAAAAGAAAAAGGATGCGGAAACACGCGCGCGCACACACACTCTCTAGTCAAGCTCTTTCTGATGACACTTAAACAGCCCAGCCTCGCCCGTCTCATATGCATCCATTCAAACTGACATTATCAAACAGTCTGTGTGTGTATGTGTGTGTGTTCTGTAGGAGTGCTGACCCTCCCTGACCCATCCACTGTTTCGTCTCTGCATTTTTGCGCTTCGTTCTCGCCATTAGCAGCGACCGGGGCCGCAGTCGCACGCCGCGACCGTCCAATCAAATCCGTTTGAGTTCGCCCAACAGCCAGGAAAGCGCGGTGCTCGCGGAGACATACTTCCAATTACTCTCCGCGCGGACCTGAAAGGGTCTCTGCACCCTGACTGGCGGCAACCTGAGCGAAAACCAATTTACAGCACAGCCAGTAACTCCGCTCACACTTGGTGCTTCCATGGAAACTAGCAAAGAAACACTGATGTGCTAACTGTTTGCTCTGCTGTGTTTAAAAGTGAGAATGAGAGGATTGTGTCCCAAGCGTGCCGAACCGTCCTGACGGGAATAGCACATGCGGCAGCTTTACGATATCCAGCACGGGTAGAAAGTAAGGGGAATACACAGCCCAGATAGCACAAATCTATTAGATGTAATGTTTAATGTATTTTTAAGAGTGTTTGCTCATCTGCAATACGCTCTATTGGACGTTTCCTGTCAGATGTCAAATTGACGTTTAGAAGTAATCTTTAAGATGTAATGATTTAGAATGCATGTTAATCTGACATATTTTACATCTGATAGGAAACGTCCTATAGACGTATTGCAGATGAGGAAACGCTCTTAAAACTACAACTTCCAAATGTAAACATTACATCAAATCTTCTAAACGTCTATTTGACATCTGCCAGGAAACGTCCAATAGACGTATTGCAGATGAGGAAACACTCTTAAAACTACGTCTTCCAGATGTAAATATTACATCAAATCTTCTAAACGTCTATTTGACATCTGACAGGAAACGTCTAATAGACGTATTGCAGATGAGCAAACACTCTTAAAACTACGTCTTCCATATGTAAACATCACATCCAATCTTCTGAACGTCTGTTTGACATCTGTCAGGAAACGTCTAATAGACGTATTGCAGATGAGGAAACACTCTTAAAACTGTCGTCCAGATGTAAACATTACATCAAATCTTCTAAACGTCTATTTGACATCTGTCAGGAAACGTCTAATAGACGTATTGCAGATGAGGAAATACTTTTAAAAATACGTCTTCCAGATGTAAATATTACATCAAATCTTCGAAACGTCTATTTGACATCTGTCAGGAAACGTCTAATAGACGTATTGCAGATGAGGAAACGCTCTTAAAACTGTCATCCAGATGTAAACATTCCATCAAATCTTCTAAACGTTCTATTTGACATCTGTCAGGAAACGTCTAATCAGACGTATTGCAGATGAGCAAACGCTCTTAAAACTACGTCTTTCAGATGTAAACATCACATCAAATCTTCTAAACGTCTATTTGACATCTGTCAGGAAACGTCTAATAGACGTATTGCAGATGAGGAAATACTTTTAAAATACGTCTTCCAGATGTAAATATTACATCAAATCTTCGAAACGTCTATTTGACATCTGTCAGGAAACGTCTAATAGACGTATTGCAGATGAGGAAACACTCTTAAAACTACGTCTTCCAGATGTAAATATTACATCAAATCTTCTAAACGTCTATTTGACATCTGTCAGGAAACGTCTGATAGACGTATGGTGTAGGCAACACTCGATTTTTGTCGTTTTTGTCTGTACTGACAGCACTCCAAATGTACTAAAAATAAGCTCAATGTTAAAATTGACCGAAGTTCTCCTTTAACGGTTGTTAAATTCTAAAAATCGAAATAATTTGTAATAAATAATTATTCATGGTATTTTGTTTTCTGGTTTAATTGGATGTTCTCTTCCTCACAGGGATCCCAGCACAGCGGTTCCTCAGTGTCTCTGGCCTCTACCAAAGTCTGCAGTCTGGATGAGGAGGAAGGTTCTGTGAGCGATGGTAAGAGATCAAGCAAAGCTTGTTTTTAGACAGTATTATTTTAGTATTATGTATATACTACTATGGTATTTAACAAAAAAAACCTAAATTTTATATTTTGTCGTTTAAATTTGAGTAATTTTTACGTGTGCTTTTTGTCATTTTTATTATTTACCATAGTTTTTAGCTTTAAATTCTTTTTATTTCAGTTGTAGTTTTAGGAATGTTAGTACTAAAATCAAAAAAATATAAACAAAAATGTAAACAAATTTTTTACATTTTGCCTTGACTACTACCTGGAATAATAAATCATTTTATTTCAGCTTTAGCAATAAATTTTTTTTTGTATAGTTTCAGCTTTAGTTAACAATAGCATCTCTAGGTTTAGAGTGACTGTTAAGCATCCATGAAATATAAATGTATTCAGATTTTTTTTCTACGGTAGGTTTATGCTGTTCAAGATCTGTGATCTTATGCAGATATGACAGGTTGATTAATTTATTAATGAGAAGGCCCTTTACTAATGAAAGCTTTATAGTTGCTCAGTGTTTTAAAAGTATGTCTGCAATGAAGGTCAACATTTGAAGGCTTTGCATAGGTGTTCATTATACAATCATTATAGTAGCCGACTGTAACACACTAATGAAGGACACATGAGGTGTGAACCAAATCCATGTTTATCGTCTTGTTCTTTGAGCTGTATTCAAAGAGATTCTCAGACTAGGAATGTTGGTCGGGAATCAAATGCTTCCACTGCCTACAGAGATTACAGTCATCAAAACAGATTCTGAATGAGGCCCACTCAGTCTTGCTCTAATTTTCTTCCTCACCGTCTGCAGCCGAGCCCTTGGAGGAAACGCCGATACCCACAGTCCCAAGCACCATTTCAGATCGGTACAAAGTTCGGACGAATGATCGGAGACGGGAATTTTGCGGTGGTCCATGAATGTGTGGAGCACTCGGACCAGCAGGGCGTACGCTCTGAAGATCATCAACAAAGGCAAATGCAGAGGGAAGGTGAGATATCAAAGATGTCATTGTGATATTGTCAATAAAATATATTTTTTATACAATATATTTTTATTCTGAATGCACAGGAGCATATGATCCAGAATGAGGTGGCTATCCTAAGAAGAGTGAAACATCCAAACATTGTGCTGCTGATTGAGGAAATGGACACTTACAGTGAACTCTATCTGGTCATGGAGCTTGTAAAGGTGTGTACTATAGTGAAAACTAATTTTTGTTTTGTTTGTTCTACATGTCTTGTGACGGTCCGGATGAATTTTAGCTCTTGACGGTCCGTGTAATGGCAGTTGTGCTGCCTGAGTTGAACTGAGCGTTATTTTAAGCCGCTGCTCCACTTAACTCGACTCTTTGAGGGGACTTCTGCCATGCGAACGGCAAACCAGGCCACCGTGAACTTTCTGCCTGTTGTGTATAAACTCCTTGACCTCAGGGAAAACTCTTTGTGACGTAGATCATTTTCTGTATGTGGGAAAACCGTTCCTTTCCCAAACCTAGCTGTAGATCTCAGACTAGGGCTGGGCAGAATGATGATAGACATCGTGGATACAATATAAAGGGTCTATCCACAAAGATTTTGCTATATTGTGGTATGTAAACCTAGGCTATAAAAATAATAGTGAGTTTAACGGTAATAAACTGTAAAAATGCTACAGTGCAAAACTATTAATTTGATTATCAGAAAGTTTCCGTAATATTTACGGTAAATAACTGTGATAGATCTCATGGGACATTTAATGCAATTTTACTGTAAAATACTGTTAAATTTACAGTTTTTGAAAATCTCATTGTATAATTTACAGTGAAAGAACGTAAATTGACATTCCCACAATTACCACACTTCACATTTGATGTATTTTTGTTGAAACAACTGTTTCCTCATAGTTTTCTTGTTTTTTTTTTCTAATCAGTTATGTACATTAAGGTTTTGTGTTACATTTAATGATAATGTTAAATTAATGTTTATTGCATTTTTTATTTCATGTGAAAAAAAAAAATTATTTCATTTTTTTTTCACAAACATTAAACGCCATGATGGCGTTTAATGTTTGTGTGAATAACACTCATCTCTGCTTTGAGGATTGTTGGTTGTCTTGTGTATTACAATGGTACAAAACAGAAATCAATACATCAATAAGTTGGTAAATTAACATTATATCAGATAATAAAATACGGT
Source organism: Hybognathus amarus (assembly GCA_030378365.1). Classification (NCBI taxonomy): domain Eukaryota; kingdom Metazoa; phylum Chordata; class Actinopteri; order Cypriniformes; family Leuciscidae; genus Hybognathus; species Hybognathus amarus. The sequence goes on from JAQIUQ010000512.1 coordinate 163,470, forward strand.
TTATTACTGTAAATTTTAAGTTCAGACTGTAAAACCAATAACGTTGCTACCGTAATTTTTGACGGTAAAGTTCTGGCAACCACAGCTGCCGTTTTTCAACCGTAAAAATTACGGTTTTATTTTTTACAGTGACGGCTAATTCACAAAAAGATGGCTATAATCTGTGTTCTGTTTATTATAAGCGTGCGCTGACATGTAGACTTCTCTATTCTTATAAAATTAGAATGATTATTAAAACTTGTACCATATCATATTTACCGTTTTTGGTGTTAATAGGCTTTTAAAGGGATAAAGAAACATGCTTGAATGAGAGAATAAAGAGGAAGAAGTGCTTGATGTTAAAATTATTTTGCATTAAAACTCATTTTTGCTGATTTTCCATTGTTTTTCTATTTTAAACGAACAAGACAGACGTCTATGACTTTTGTGTTTTTTTTGCAGCGTCTCTGAAAACGCAGAGCTCAAGCTAAAAACTAGTATTTTTTTTAAGAACTGAGTGATGTACTCGCTATGATTGACACAATCATAAATTCAGTCATTTCGCGGCATATTGCATTTAAACACCAAATAGACACAAAAATATGTCAAAATGGTTGTCTTGCCGATTATTCACGTAGACACAGTCGGTTAATGTAAAGAGTTGGGAAAGAAATGTGCGTTGTATCTGTGCATTAGGTATACATAAATGGTCTAAGCCATCAATGTTAAACAAATTACAAAAATAAAAATACTCACTTCTCTTGGATGAATAACTTCAGTAGCTTTAATAAGAATCAATGCATATTTAATACTGTGAAGACGACTGTTCAATTCTTACTTTGTTCTTATTTTTAGGGAGGAGATCTTTTTGATGCCATCACCTCCGCCAACAGATACACCGAGCGGGACGCCAGTGGCATGCTGTACAACCTTGCCAATGCTATCAAATACTTACACAGCCTTAACATCGTCCACAGGGACATCAAGCCAGAGAACCTTTTGGTAAGATTTCAAAACGCCATCCTTCCTTTCCAAAACATACTACGAGTGACATCCTGAGAAAATATTGTGTTGTTGTCGCATCCTAAAGATCACCAGCCTCCACAAACGTGTGTTCCTGTGTGTACGTGTAGAACGGATGAAAGTCATAGGTCTTGTGGGCTGGAACTATATAAGTGTGTTTGGAGAAAGAGTGATGATTGCTGCGAGTCTAGACCCGCCACCTACTGACTGACTGCATACGTGTGATATCACTTCTGCAGCGGAAGAACCGAGATGTGACTCACACTTTGACAGTTCACAGACTGTACTGTTCTCCAAGGCTGCTCTCGTACCTTTTACCAGACATCATTCATGAATCAATGGCTGATACGCAGCCACTTCCTCTTACTGATTTAAGAGGGAAGCGTTGCTTAAGGCAAGATACAGGTGAATAGGGTTCAACTTTTTATAAATAGATACCACTATACTTCAAGTTCCCCATTTAAAACAGTTTATGTTTTCTAAATATTTAAATGAATCTAAAAAGAATATGCACTAATTTGCATTAATGTCCTGAACATAAATCTGAACATTAGATAAAGCAAGGCTCAAAATTCCTCTGTTTTTGGTTGCATATTAAAGGGATAGTTCACCTTGAAATAAATTTTTGGTATGTTTTAGCTTACCTCAAGGGCATCCAAGATGTAGGTGTCTTTGTTTCTGCAGTAGTTTCAATTTTGATATTTTTAGGTCAAACTGTTCTTGTCTGTCAGTCATATAATGGAGGTCTATGGTCACCACCTCAAAGAGCATGCACAGAGAAGTCCAAATTAAACATGATTTAATGACTCGTAAATGTAAGTACACATTGATGGCCTAAGACACGAAACGAGCGGTTTGTGTGAGAAAACGAACAGTATTTATATTGTTTTTACCACCGTTTTTGTATTGTTTAGATCACTTGGACGTGACTGTGATTACAAGAGATAAAAACGATATAAATACTGTTCGTTTTCTCACACAAACCGCTCGTTTCGTATCTTAGGCCATCAATGTGTACTTACATTTACGAATCATTAAATCATGTTTAATTTGGACTTCTCTGTGCATGCTCTTTGAGGTGGTGACCATAGACCTGCATTATGTGACTGATAGACAAAAACGGTTTGACCTAAAAATATCAAAATTTTATTATACAGCGGAAACAAAGACACCTACATCTTGGATGCCCTTCAGGTAAACTAAAACATACCAAAAATTAATTTCAAAGTGAACTATCCCTTTAAGAGTTACAGAGGAGATTTCTCTTTTTATCACTCCAAAAAAATTAAACGGCCTGAGAAATATCTTAATGTTTTAAGGAATAAAATATTATATAAATCAGGTGAATGATATATGAACATACCCCTTTGTAAACACCTTCAGAATACAGATTGGAGAATGGGAATATTTTTGGAGTGAGTTTAATAAAATAAATGTATAAATTTTAATATGTTTTTTTCCACTGGTCTGAAAAAAGACAAGTTATTGAGGCAAAATATGCCAGCATCTCTAAATGGACCAGTGCATTAAAACACCATTAGTGTCTTGCCTTAAGCCCTGTTTATGAGCCTGCAACTTTGTCTATAAATGCTGTGGATCTTACAAATGAAATGTGATCTGGAAGCAATAAATAAGACCCTCTGTTTCTCAAATGCACTCCAGTGAGCCAGAAAGAGCCGTGCACTGGCTCACATATGCGCTCACTCAGTCTCAGTGTGTGTCGAAGGTAATCGCTTGTGGCATGTAAATGCACCTAGCAATGCAGAATGAGGTTTTTCATAATGCATCACTTTACATATTATATAACAACAAACACAAAGACAGCCAATCTTAGGATGCTCATTGGATTCAGCATCAGTGGAATGACATTACATGCATACAAATATCTGTTTATTTGAAAGCGAGTGCATATTTTTGACGCATTTGATCACCTGAGAGCCGGATATGTCATTTTCAAAGATTGCTTTGAAGGTTGATTTTGCTCCCAGCTCTAATACCGCTCTTCGCTCTGATTCTCAGGTGTACGAGCATCAAGACGGGAGCAAATCACTGAAGCTGGGCGACTTTGGCTTGGCCACTGTGGTAGACGGACCCCTGTACACTGTCTGTGGGACACCCACATATGTAGCACCAGAGATTATCGCAGAGACCGGGTGAATATTTGAGCATGTTTGCACACATCTGGATATTTTCATGGACTCAGTGTGATGCTATTAAGCATACTGTTGTGATTGTTATGATCATATTATTTAGAATTATAAAGCTGAGAAGTATAGAGCAATAAAACTAAAACAACACTTGGTTTCTGGATTGTAGATATGGCCTTAAGGTAGACATCTGGGCCGCTGGAGTCATCACATATATTCTCCTCTGTGGCTTTCCTCCATTTCGTGGGTAAGTTCACTGTGTATGAGAAAATTTGTGAGATTATGCTTTTCGAAGTTAATAAAAGTGTAATTGCCATCAAAGTAGATGTCAAAGATTCATTGTTAAATACATTCTTGCTGGTGTGTAGTGCACTTTGAGTAATGTAATCAAAGCTGTAAGGTTATGTAAGGTGTTATTGCGCCTCCCTGTGGCTATCTGTGGTACTGTCCATGAACCAAATGCATGGAGCTCCCCCTGTTGGTGTATATTTGAAGTCGCATTCCCTATATTTCAGGAGCACTGATGATCAAGAAGCTCTGTTTGACCAGATACTGCTGGGACAGTTAGAATTCCCTCTCCCCGTACTGGGAACAATGTGTCCGACTCTGCCAAAGTAAGTGGAGTTTGTTTGGAATAAATCATTTTTAGTGGATTTTTTTTTAAATGGCAAATAACATTATAATAAACAATATTGTTTTTTTTTAAAAGCTACAATACTTGATATTAAAAATTATGTTTTTAAGCTAAATAACAGGATAAATAATATGTGTTTTTAAGTAAAATAATATGATAATAAGTAATACATGGGCTTGTTGGAAGCAAAATAATATGTTAATAATAAATAATATGTGGGCTTTGTAAAAGCAAAATAATATTATAATAAAAGCTACATTATTGGATATTAAAAATTATTTTAAATAAAAGCTAAATAATAGGATTAATAACGTGTTTTTAAGTTAACAAAGATGATAATAAATAATATGTGGGCTTTGTAAACGCAAAATAATATGATAATGAATAATATGTGTGTTTTTTAAAAGCAACATATTTTGATTGTTATTATACAGTTATTACATTATTATTTTTTACATTTGTTACATTATTATTCTGTTACATAATTCTTTTTTAAAAAGTAGCTATTGTTTTTTTATTATTATTACGTGTAATAGTAATATACTGTGTAATAGTAGCCTATGCTATTCAGCAACTCAAACATTACTAAAAACACACACAAAAACAGGTTTTGCAACTGCATTGCACTAGTTAATAATAATTTTAACAATTGCTTATTGGTTAATGTGATCATTGTGTTCACCAATTGAAGGTCATGAGTCTCAAATTGGACATCAATATGAATTTGTTTTTGGCATTGGGGTTTGGCAGTAACTCTGTTGTCCCATTCCGTGTCCTCAGGAGCTGATCGTGTTTCGATGCTGCAGGTGGAAGTGGATCAGAGATACACAGCGCTGCAGGTGCTGGAACACCCTGGGTCACTGTGAGTAATACACATTAAACTCATCTGAATCTTCATTGATAAACTTTTAACAGACACAGTCTTAACACACATAGTCCTCTTGTTTAATAACTACAGTAACTGATGGGATCAATGGCTGTTTCAGAATGACGGTCTGTCAGAGAACGAGCACCAGCTGTCAGTGGCGGGAAAGATCAAGAAGCACTTTAACACAGGGCCCAAGGCCAGCAACAACACCCCAGGAGTGTCTGTCATGACGGTAAGAACACTCACACCAGACGCAGAATAAACATTAAACACAAGACACAATGTGTGATGGACAGCCGAGGCCAAAATGAGCTTACAAATGATATACTTTACTAACAGTTGAAATAGACTACAGCTGATGATTTGAGTGTTGTCTGAGCTCCACTGATTTTTCTTCGCTTAGCTCGACCATGACTTTTCCATCCAGAGATCAGGGTCGTTGGATTTCTATCAGAACCCGGGCATGTTTTGGATAAGGTAACGCCATGTGTCCGCTGTAGCACGCCAGCCCTGTCTTGTTGAACCCTGTTCGTGTCATGATCAAAGATGGCTGCTGCGCTCTGGCCATCCACAGTCATTCAGCCTGTGTGTGTGAACGTTCTCAGTTCAGAATGTGCATGATTTGCTTCAACATCATGGCAATTGACATTTTTATGTGCTTTTCACCTGAGTGTGCTGCTTGTGTCACTGTCCAGCTTCTCACGATCTTCAACCTTAGAAAAATATATACTCTGCATTGCAACCTGTCCCGCTGTTGCCCTTAATGTTTATTTTGTTAGTAGAAAATCACTTTTAATACATTTATCACATGTATGTATTAATATTAAATGTACTCTAAAAGTAGCGATCCTTTTTGAAAAAGTGGCGATTGTGGTAATTATTTCTGAAAAAGTGGCGATTCTGTTTTGTAAAAAGTGGCGATTCTATTTGTAAAAAGTAGCGATTTCTTTTTGAAAAAGTGGCGATTCTGTTTGTAAAAAGTGGCGATTCTATTTGTAAAAAGTAGCGATTCTATTTGTAAAAAGTAGCAATTCTATTTGTAAAAAGTTGCAATTCTTTTTGTAAAAAGTTGCAATTCTTTTTGAAAAAGTAGCTTTTCTTTTCAGAAAAAGTAGTAATTCTTTTTGAAAAAGTGGCGATTCTATTTGTAAAAAGTAGCGATTCTTTTTTGAAAAGTGGTGATTCTATTTGTAAAAAGTAGCAAATTTCTTTTGTAAAAAGTAGCGATTCTTTTTGAAAAAGTAGCGATTCTTTTTGAAAAAGTAGCGATTCTTTTTGTATAAAGTAGCGATTCTTTTGAAAAGTGGCGAATTCTATTTGTAAAAAGTAGCGATTCTATTTGTAAAAAGTAGCGATTCTTTTTGTAAAAAGTAATGATTCTTTTTGTAAAAAGTAGCGATTCTTTTTGTAAAAAGTAGCGATTCTTTTTGAAAAAGTAACGATTCTTTTTTGAAAAGTGGCGATTCTATTTGTAAAAAGTAGTCGATTCTTTTTAAAAAGTAGTGATTCTTTTTGTAAAAAGTAGTGATTCTTTTTGTAAAAAGTAGCGATTCTTTTTGAAAAAGTAGCTTTTCTTTTTTAAAAAGTGATTCTTTTTGTAAAAAGTAGCGATTCTTTTTGTAAAAAGTAGCGATTCTTTTTTGAAAAAGTAGCAATTCTTTTTGAAAAAGTAACGATTCTTTTTTGAAAAGTGGCGATTCTATTTGTAAAAAGTAGCAATTCTTTTTGTAAAAAGTAGCCAATTCTTTTTGAAAAAGTAGCGATTCTTTTTGAAAAAGTGATTCTTTTGTAAAAAGTAGCCGATTCTTTTTTGTAAAAGTGTTCACTGTTCACAAGTTTAGGGTCAATAAGGTTTTTAGTTGAAATTTATATTTTTATATTTAGCAAGGATGCAAATGTCAATTTTCCTTTATTGTTGGAGTCTCTTTCAAAAGATTTCAGTAATCAGCTTTCAACTTTTTAGAATAAATTATTTGTTATAATATTATTCCAATGTCTAAGATCTTTTGGCCTGGTTTCACAGACAGGACTTACATTAAGTCTTAGTTCAATTTAGGACATTTAAGTAAGTTTTATAAACGTGCCTTGAAAAAAAACCCATTACTGGTGTTCATATTTAGACAAAACAACAGCACTGACATGTTTTATGACATGTCAGTGCAAGTTTCAAACATGCATTTTAGTCTGGGACCTTGTCTGTGAAAGCGTGGGTTAAGTGTTTTAACTGACATGGCAAAATCTGTTGTGATTCAGTCTAAAGTTCCCCATTTCCTCCATCAGACCACCGCTCTTGATAAGGAGAGGCAGATTCTGGCAGACGAGGGACGCCACCCGAATGTGAGCGCAGCTCCCTGGACCACCCAGCCGACCTGTAGCCTCCACATCCCAGCCTTTACGCCTCGTCTGTGCCCCGGTCTGCACCTCGACCCCACGTCCCCAGTCCCTCTCCCAGCACCGCCGCCACCACCAACACCACCTCCTCCTCCACGCCCGAGTCTGAAGACTTTTCCGCCTGCTCCACGGAGACTGTTCGCTCCCTCTTCTCCCCTTCTAGCGTTGAAAGGAAAGAGAGCGAGTGGAAGGGCACTGAAAAGAGGAGAAGGGTTTATGAGGATTCGGAAGTGGACCGATTTGAACTGAACTGAACCATTTTGTAATCTGATCACATAAAGGTGCAGGGACCATGATGACCGTCAAGAAGGGTTTCTTGTTTATTTATGGTCATTATAATAACCTTTTCATTTATTTATACATATTGAAAACATATTCTTTTTATTCAAGTTAAATAACATCCTCTTTTTCTTTTGAAGCACCTTAGAAATGTGATGTTTTCATTGGTCCGGTTTGCTCCAGAAGGAAACTGTGAGGACAATGTAACTGATTGGCTGTTGGCATTCCTGGTAATTAGTGTTCCGTGTCCCCGAAAACCCTTCGACTGGAAAGGATTTGAATTGCCGATACCTGGACTTCCTTCCCTCAGTGGTTAAGGTACTTGACGCACACGTGAGATGGGGACCTTGTTTTGTAATCAATGTAAATAATATAATTTCAATTATTTTGATATTGACAATATATTTATTTATCTTATCTAGACAATGTAAGTAACATTTAACCATTTTTGCAGTTTTTAATTATATGGAACATAAGCACAAATGCATTGTGGGAACATTCCGATACAGGGTCAGCTCTTGGAAATACAAATGCCGGTTGGTTCTGATTAATTCCATTTCACGAATGCAGGACATTTCTTCAGTGGTGCTGTGTAATGGGTCCAGAGGTCAGATTAGGGTTGAGTGTTCCTGAAGTGCTGTAAGAGGTGTTCTAGTAACTCATAGCCCTGCTTACGGTGTTATTGTATTCTTTCATTAGTGCATGGAATACAGAGTGGCTCTTACATTATAATTTGAGACATTATCTTATTAAAAAAATACATTTTAACCTCATTTTGTTGTTGTGCATTGGTCTATCCATTTATTACTTCCTTTTTACGTAGGTGACCTCCAGCCCTGCCGTCTCCTCAGGGTGCGAACTACGGGGCCATGGGACTTAGACCTGAGTGCAAAAATGGAGGCTCTCCCATGGCCCTCTATCAGAATCCAGAGTTTCAAGAAAATCAAAATTTTGACCTCGAAAAAAAACGACAGTGGTACCCCTTACGTTTTTTTTTCGGGTCAAAATTTTGATTTTCTTGAAACTCTGGATTCTGATAGAGGGCCATGTGACTTAGATCTGAGTGCAAAAATGGAGGCTCTAGACCCTTCCAGAGCTGAGATATTGAGATATTTATGAGATATTTGTGACATACTGAGATATTGAGCCATTATAAATTTCTCAATATCTCAGCTCTGGAAGGGTCTAGAGCCTCCATTTTTGCACTCAGATCTAAGTCCCATGGCCCTCTATCAGAATCCAGAGTTTCAAGAAAATCAAAATTTTGACCTGAAAAAAAAAACGACAGTGGTACCCCTTACGTTTTTTTTTCGGGTCAAAATTTTGATTTTCTTGAAACTCTGGATTCTGATAGAGGGCCATGGGACTTAGATCTGAGTGCAAAAATGGAGGCTCTAGACCCTTCCAGAGCTGAGATATTTAGATATTTATAATGGCATACAGAGCTGAGATATTGAGATATTTACAATGGCATAAATGCTACGTGAGATTCTCAATATCTCAGCTCTGGAAGGGTCTAGAGCCTCCATTTTTGCACTCAGATCTAAGTCCCATGGCCCTCTATCAGAATTCAGAGTTTCAAGAAATCAAAATTTTGACCCGAAAAAAAACGACAGTGGTACCCCTTACGTTTTTTTTCGGGTCAAAATTTTGATTTTCTTGAAACTCTGGATTCTGATAGAGGGCCATGGGACTTAGATCTGAGTGCAAAAATGGAGGCTCTAGACCCTTCCAGAGCTGAGATATTTGAGATATTTATAATGGCATACAGAGCTGAGATATTGAGATATTTACAATGGCATAAATGCTACGTGAAATCTCAATATCTCAGCTCTGGAAGGGTCTAGAGCCTCCATTTTTGCACTCAGATCTGAAGTCCCATGGCCCTCTATCAGAATCCAGAGTTTCAAGAAAATCAAATTTTTGCACCACAAAAAAAAAAAAACGACAGTGGCACCCCTTATGTTTTTTTTTTTGGGTGCAAAAAGTTTCTCCGATTTTCTTGAAACTCTGGATTCTGATAGAGGGCCATGTGACTTAGATCTGAGTGCAAAAATGGAGGCTCTAGACCCTTCCAGAGCTGAGATATTGAGATTCTCACGTAGCATTTATGCCATTGTAAATATCTCAATATCTCAGCTCTGGAAGGGTCAGACCTCCATTTTTGCACTCAGATCTAAGCTCACATGGCCCTCTATCAGAATCCAGAGTTTCAAGAAAATCAAAATTTTGACCCGAAAAAAAAACGACAGTGGTACCCCTTACGTTTTTTTTTCGGGTCAAAATTTTGATTTTCTTGAAACTCTGGATTCCTATAGAGGGCCATGTGACTTAGATCTGAGTGCAAAATGGAGGCTCTAGACCCTTCCAGAGCTGAGATATTGAGATATTTACAGTAGCATTTATGCCATTGTAAATATCTCAATATCTTAGCTCTGTATGCCATTATAAATATCTCAATATCTCAGCTCTGGAAGGGTCTAGAGCCTCCATTTTTGCACTCAGATCTAAGTCACATGGCCCTCTATCAGAATCCAGAGTTTCAAGAAAATCAAAATTCCACCCGAAAAAAAACGTACAGTGGTACCCCTTACGTTTTTTTTTTCGGGTCAAAATTTTGATTTTCTTGAAACTCTGGATTCTGATAGAGGGCCATGGGACTTAGATCTGAGTGCAAAAATGGAGGCTCTAGACCCTTCCAGAGCTGAGATATTTAGATATTTATAATGGCATACAGAGCTGAGATATTGAGATATTTACAATGGCATAAATGCTACGTGAATCTCAATATCTCAGCTCTGGAAGGGTCTAGAGCCTCCATTTTTGCACTCAGATTAAGTCCCATGGCCCTCTATCAGAATCCAGAGTTTCAAGAAAATCAAAATTTTGATCCCGAAAAAAAAACGACAGTGGTACCCCTTACGTTTTTTTTTTCGGGTCAAAATTTTGATTTTCTTGAAACTCTGGATTCTGATAGAGGGCCATGGGACTTAGATCTGAGTGCAAAATGGAGGCTCTAGACCCTTCCAGAGCTGAGATATTTAGATATTTATAATGGCATACAGAGCTGAGATATTGAGATATTTACAATGGCATAAATGCTACGTGAGATCTCAATATCTCAGCTCTGGAAGGGTCTAGAGCCTCCATTTTTGCACTCAGATCTAAGTCCCATGGCCCTCTATCAGAATCCAGAGTTTCAAGAAAATCAAAATTTTCGACCCCGAAAAAAAACGACAGTGGTACCCCTTACGTTTTTTTTTCGGGTCAAAATTTTGATTTTCTTGAAACTCTGGATTCTGATAGAGGGCCATGGGACTTAGATCTGAGTGCAAAAATGGAGGCTCTAGACCCTTCCAGAGCTGAGATATTTAGATATTTATAATGGCATACAGAGCTGAGATATTGAGATATTTACAATGGCATAAATGCTACGTGAAATCTCAATATCTCAGCTCTGGAAGGGTCTAGAGCCTCCATTTTTGCACTCAGATCTAAGTCCCATGGCCCTCTATCAGAATCCAGAGTTTCAAGAAAATCAAAATTTTGACCTCGAAAAAAAAAAACGACAGTGGTACCCCTTACGTTTTTTTTTCGGGTCAAAATTTTGATTTTCTTGAAACTCTGGATTCTGATAGAGGGCCATGGGACTTAGATCTGAGTGCAAAAATGGAGGCTCTAGACCCTTCCAGAGCTGAGATATTTAGATATTTATAATGGCATACAGAGCTGAGATATTGAGATATTTACAATGGCATAAATGCTACGTGAAATCTCAATATCTCAGCTCTGGAAGGGTCTAGAGCCTCCATTTTTGCACTCAGATCTAAGTCACATGGCCCTCTATCAGAATCCAGAGTTTCAAGAAAATCAAACTCTTCGACCCTCGAAAAAGAAACGACAGTGGTACCCCTTACGTTTTTTTTTCGGGTCAAAATTTTGATTTTCTTGAAACTCTGGATTCTGATAGAGGGCCATGGGACTTAGATCTGAGTGCAAAAATGGAGGCTCTGAGACCCTTCCAGAGCTGAGATATTTAGATATTTATAATGGCATACAGAGCTGAGATATTGAGATATTTACAATGGCATAAATGCTACGTGAAATCTCAATATCTCAGCTCTGGAAGGGTCTAGAGCCTCCATTTTTGCACTCAGATCTAAGTCCCATGGCCCTCTATCAGAATCCAGAGTTTCAAGAAAATCAAAATTCTGACCCCGAAAAAAAAAACGACAGTGGTACCCCTGTACGTTTTTTTTTTGGGTCAAAATTTTGATTTTTCTTGAAACTCTGGATTCTGATAGAGGGCCATGGGACTTAGATCTGAGTGCAAAAATGGAGGCTCTAGACCCTTCCAGAGCTGAGATATTTAGATATTTATAATGGCATACAGAGCTGAGATATTGAGATATTTACAATGGCATAAATGCTACGTGAAATCTCAATATCTCAGCTCTGGAAGGGTCTAGAGCCTCCATTTCTGCACTCAGATCTAAGTCCCATGGCCCTCTATCAGAATCCAGAGTTTCAAGAAAATCAAAACTTCCACCTCGAAAAAAAAACGACAGTGGTACCACTGTACGTTTTTTTTCGGGTCAAAATTTTGATTTTCTTGAAACTCTGGATTCTGATAGAGGGCCATGGGACTTAGATCTGAGTGCAAAAATGGAGGCTCTAGACCCTTCCAGAGCTGAGATATTTAGATATTTATAATGACATACAGAGCTGAGATATTGAGATATTTACAATGGCATAAATGCTACGTGAAATCTCAATATCTCAGCTCTGGAAGGGTCTAGAGCCTCCATTTTTGCACTCAGATCTAAGTCACATGGCCCTCTATCAGAATCCAGAGTTTCAAGAAAATCAAAACTCTGACCTCGAAAAAAAAAAAACGTAAGTGGTACCCCTGTACGTTTTTTTTTTCGGGTCAAAATTTTGATTTTCTTGAAACTCTGGATTCTGATAGAGGGCCATGGGACTTAGATCTGAGTGCAAAAATGGAGGCTCTAGACCCTTCCAGAGCTGAGATATTTACATATTTATAATGGCATACAGAGCTGAGATATTGAGATATTTACAATGGCATAAATGCTACGTGAAATCTCAATATCTCAGCTCTGGAAGGGTCTAGAGCCTCCATTTTTGCACTCAGATCTAAGTCACATGGCCCTCTATCAGAATCCAGAGTTTCAAGAAAATCAAAATTTTGACCCGAAAAAAAACGACAGTGGTACCCCTGTACGTTTTTTTTTTCGGGTCAAAATTTTGATTTTCTTGAAACTCTGGATTCTGATAGAGGGCCATGTGACTTAGATCTGAGTGCAAAAATGGAGGCTCTAGACCCTTCCAGAGCTGAGATATTTAGATATTTATAATGGCATACAGAGCTGAGATATTGAGATATTTACAATGGCATAAATGCTACGTGAAATCTCAATATCTCAGCTCTGGAAGGGTCTAGAGCCTCCATTTTTGCACTCAGATCTAAGTCACATGGCCCTCTATCAGAATCCAGAGTTTCAAGAAAATCAAAATTTTTACCCGAAAAAAAAACGACAGTGGTACCCCTGTACGTTTTTTTTTCGGGTCAAAATTTTGATTTTCTTGAAACTCTGGATTCTGATAGAGGGCCATGGGACTTAGATCTGAGTGCAAAAATGGAGGCTCTAGACCCTTCCAGAGCTGAGATATTTAGATATTTATAATGGCATATAGCCAGCTGAGATATTGAGATATTTACAATGGCATAAATGCTACGTGAATATCTCAATATCTCAGCTCTGGAAGGGTCTAGAGCCTCCATTTTTGCACTCAGATCTAAGTCACATGGCCCTCTATCAGAATCCAGAGTTTCAAGAAAATCAAACTTCGACCCCGAAAAAAAACGACAGTGGTACCCCTTACGTTTTTTTTCGGGTCAAAATTTTGATTTTCTTGAAACTCTGGATTCTGATAGAGGGCCATGGGACTTAGATCTGAGTGCAAAAATGGAGGCTCTAGACCCTTCCAGAGCTGAGATATTTAGATATTTATAATGGCATACATGAGCTGAGATATTGAGATATTTACAATGGCATAAATGCTACGTGAAATCTCAATATCTCAGCTCTGGAAGGGTCTAGAGCCTCCATTTTTGCACTCAGATCTAAGTCACATGGCCCTCTATCAGAATCCAGAGTTTCAAGAAAATCAAACTTCTGACCCCGAAAAAAAAACGACAGTGGTACCCCTTACGTTTTTTTTCGGGTCAAAATTTTGATTTTCTTGAAACTCTGGATTCTGATAGAGGGCCATGGGACTTAGATCTGAGTGCAAAAATGGAGGCTCTAGACCCTTCCAGAGCTGAGATATTTAGATATTTATAATGGCATACAGAGCTGAGATATTGAGATATTTACAATGGCATAAATGCTACGTGAGATCTCAATATCTCAGCTCTGGAAGGGTCTAGAGCCTCCATTTTTGCACTCAGATCTAAGTCCCATGGCCCTCTATCAGAATCCAGAGTTTCAAGAAAATCAAAATTTCTGACCTCGAAAAAAAAAACGACAGTGGTACCCCTTACGTTTTTTTTTCGGGTCAAAATTTTGATTTTCTTGAAACTCTGGATTCTGATAGAGGGCCATGGGACTTAGATCTGAGTGCAAAAATGGAGGCTCTAGACCCTTCCAGAGCTGAGATATTTAGATATTTATAATGGCATACAGAGCTGAGATATTGAGATATTTACAATGGCATAAATGCTACGTGAAATCTCAATATCTCAGCTCTGGAAGGGTCAGAGCCTCCATTTTTGCACTCAGATCTAAGTCACATGGCCCTCTATCAGAATCCAGAGTTTCAAGAAAATCAAAATTTCTACCCCGAAAAAAAAACGACAGTGGTACCCCTTACGTTTTTTTTCGGGTCAAAATTTTGATTTTCTTGAAACTCTGGATTCCTGATAGAGGGCCATGGGACTTAGATCTGAGTGCAAAAATGGAGGCTCTAGACCCTTCCAGAGCTGAGATATTTAGATATTTATAATGGCATACAGAGCTGAGATATTGAGATATTTACAATGGCATAAATGCTACGTGAAATCTCAATATCTCAGCTCTGGAAGGGTCTAGAGCCTCCATTTTTGCACTCAGATCTAAGTCACATGGCCCTCTATCAGAATCCAGAGTTTCAAGAAAATCAAAACTTCTCACCTCAAAAACGTACAGGGGTACCCCTGTACGTTTTTTTTTTCGGGTCAAAATTTTGATTTTCTTAAACTCTGGATTCTGATAGAGGGCCATGTGACTTAGATCTGAGTGCAAAAATGGAGGCTCTATACCTTTCCAGAGCTGAGATATTGAGATTTCATGTAGCATTTATGCCATTGTAAATATCTCAATATCTCAGCTCTGTATGCCATTATAAATATCTAAATATCTCAGCTCTGGAAGGGTCTAGAGCCTCCATTTTTGCACTCAGATCTAAGTCCCATGGCCCTCTATCAGAATCCAGAGTTTCAAGAAAATCAAAATTTCTGACCCGAAAAAAAAAACGTACAGGGGTACCACTGTACGTTTTTTTTTCGGGTCAAAATTTTGATTTTCTTGAAACTCTGGATTCTGATAGAGGGCCATGTGACTTAGATCTGAGTGCAAAAATGGAGGCTCTAGACCCTTCCAGAGCTGAGATATTGAATATTTCACGTAGCATTTATGCCATTGTAAATATCTCAATATCTCAGCTCTGTATGCCATTATAAATATCTAAATATCTCAGCTCTGGAAGGGTCTAGAGCCTCCATTTTTGCACTCAGATCTAAGTCCCATGGCCCTCTATCAGAATCCAGAGTTTCAAGAAAATCAAAATTTCGACCTCGAAAAAAAACGTAAGTGGTACCCCTTGCCGTTTTTTTTCTCGGGTCAAAATTTTGATTTTCTTGAAACTCTGGATTCTGATAGAGGGCCATGGGACTTAGATCTGAGTGCAAAAATGGAGGCTCTAGACCCTTCCAGAGCTGAGATATTTAGATATTTATAATGGCATACAGAGCTGAGATATTGAGATATTTGCAATGGCATAAATGCTACATGAAATCTCAATATCTCAGCTCTGGAAGGGTCTAGAGCCTCCATTTTTGCACTCAGATCTAAGTCACATGGCCCTCTATCAGAATCCAGAAGTTTCAAGAAAATCAAAACTTTGACCCGAAAAAAAAACGTAAGGGGTACCACTGTCGTTTTTTTTGGGTCAAAATTTTGATTTTCTTGAAACTCTGGATTCTGATAGAGGGCCATGGGACTTAGATCTGAGTGCAAAAATGGAGGCTCTAGACCCTTCCAGAGCTGAGATATTTAGATATTTATAATGGCATACAGAGCTGAGATATTGAGATATTTACAATGGCATAAATGCTACGTGAAATCTCAATATCTCAGCTCTGGAAGGGTCTAGAGCCTCCATTTTTGCACTCAGATCTAAGTCACATGGCCCTCTATCAGAATCCAGAGTTTCAAGAAAATCAAAATTTCGACCCGAAAAAAAAACGTAAGGGGTACCACTGTCGTTTTTTTTTTCGGGTCAAAATTTTGATTTTCTTGAAACTCTGGATTCTGATAGAGGGCCATGTGACTTAGATCTGAGTGCAAAAATGGAGGCTCTAGACCCTTCCAGAGCTGAGATATTGAGATTTCACTGTAGCATTTATGCCATTGTAAATATCTCAATATCTCAGCTCTGTATGCCATTATAAATATCTAAATATCTCAGCTCTGGAAGGGTCTAGAGCCTCCATTTTTGCACTCAGATTTAAGTCCCATGGCCCTCTATCAGAATCCAGAGTTTCAAGAAAATCAAAATTTTGACCCGAAAAAAAAATCAAGGGGTACCACTGTCGTTTTTTTTTTCGGGTCAAAATTTTGATTTTCTTGAAACTCTGGATTCTGATAGAGGGCCATGGGACTTAGATCTGAGTGCAAAAATGGAGGCTCTAGACCCTTCCAGAGCTGAGATATTTAGATATTTATAATGGCATACAGAGCTGAGATATTGAGATATTTACAATGGCATAAATGCTACGTGAAATTCTCAATATCTCAGCTCTGGAAGGGTCTAGAGCCTCCATTTTTGCACTCAGATCTAAGTCACATGGCCCTCTATCAGAATCCAGAGTTTCAAGAAAATCAAAACTTTCACCCCGAAAAACGTACAGTGGTACCCCTTACGTTTTTTTTTCGGGTCAAAATTTTGATTTTCTTGAAACTCTGGATTCTGATAGAGGGCCATGGGACTTAGATCTGAGTGCAAAAATGGAGGCTCTAGACCCTTCCAGAGCTGAGATATTTAGATATTTATAATGGCATACAGAGCTGAGATATTGAGATATTTACAATGGCATAAATGCTACGTGAAATCTCAATATCTCAGCTCTGGAAGGGTCTAGAGCCTCCATTTTTGCACTCAGATCTAAGTCACATGGCCCTCTATCAGAATCCAGAGTTTCAAGAAAATCAAAATTTTGACCCGAAAAAAAAACGCAAGGGGTACCACTGTCGTTTTTTTTTCGGGTCAAAATTTTGATTTTCTTGAAACTCTGGATTCTGATAGAGGGCCATGTGACTTAGATCTGAGTGCAAAAATGGAGGCTCTAGACCCTTCCAGAGCTGAGATATTGAGATTTCACGTAGCATTTATGCCATTGTAAATATCTCAATATCTCAGCTCTGTATGCCATTATAAATATCTAAATATCTCAGCTCTGGAAGGGTCTAGAGCCTCCATTTTTGCACTCAGATTAAGTCCCATGGCCCTCTATCAGAATCCAGAGTTTCAAGAAAATCAAAACTTCCACTCGAAAAAAAAACGACAGTGGTACCCCTGTACGTTTTTTTTTCGGGTCAAAATTTTGATTTTCTTGAAACTCTGGATTCTGATAGAGGGCCATGGGACTTAGATCTGAGTGCAAAAATGGAGGCTCTAGACCCTTCCAGAGCTGAGATATTGAGATATTTATAATGGCATATATGCTGACATATCTGAGATATTTGCAATGGCACAAATGTACGTAAATATCTCAATATCTCAGCTCTGGAAGGGTCTAGAGCCTCCATTTTTGCACTCAGATCTAAGTCACATGGCCCTCTATCAGAATCCAGAGTTTCAAGAAAATCAAAATTTGACCTCGAAAAAAAAACGACAGTGGTACCCCTTACGTTTTTTTTTTCGGGTCAAAATTTTGATTTTCTTGAAACTCTGGATTCCTGATAGAGGGCCATGGGACTTAGATCTGAGTGCAAAAATGGAGGCTCTAGACCCTTCCAGAGCTGAGATATTGAGATTTCACGTAGCATTTATGCCATTGTAAATATCTCAATATCTCAGCTCTGTATGCCATTATAAATATCTAAATATCTCAGCTCTGGAAGGGTCTAGAGCCTCCATTTTTGCACTCAGATCTAAGTCCACATGGCCCTCTATCAGAATCCAGAGTTTCAAGAAAATCAAAATTTTGACCCCGAAAAAAAAACGACAGTGGTACCCCTGTACGTTTTTTTTTCGGGTCAAAATTTTGATTTTCTTGAAACTCTGGATTCTGATAGAGGGCCATGGGACTTAGATCTGAGTGCAAAAATGGAGGCTCTAGACCCTTCCAGAGCTGAGATATTTAGATATTTATAATGGCATACAGAGCTGAGATATTGAGATATTTACAATGGCATAAATGCTACGTGAGATCTCAATATCTCAGCTCTGGAAGGGTCTAGAGCCTCCATTTTTGCACTCAGATCTAAGTCACATGGCCCTCTATCAGAATCCAGAGTTTCAAGAAAATCAAAATTCTGACCCGAAAAAAAACGACAGTGGTACCCCTTACGTTTTTTTTTCGGGTCAAAATTTTGATTTTCTTGAAACTCTGGATTCTGATAGAGGGCCATGTGACTTAGATCTGAGTGCAAAAATGGAGGCTCTAGACCCTTCCAGAGCTGAGATATTTACATATTTATAATGGCATACAGAGCTGAGATATTGAGATATTTACAATGGCATAAATGCTACGTGAAATCTCAATATCTCAGCTCTGGAAGGGTCTAGAGCCTCCATTTTTGCACTCAGATCTAAGTCACATGGCCCTCTATCAGAATCCAGAGTTTCAAGAAAATCAAAATTTTGACCTCGAAAAAAAAACGACAGTGGTACCCCTTACGTTTTTTTTTCGGGTCAAAATTTTGATTTTCTTGAAACTCTGGATTCTGATAGAGGGCCATGGGACTTAGATCTGAGTGCAAAAATGGAGGCTCTAGACCCTTCCAGAGCTGAGATATTTAGATATTTATAATGGCATACAGAGCTGAGATATTGAGATATTTACAATGGCATAAATGCTACGTGAAATCTCAATATCTCAGCTCTGGAAGGGTCTAGAGCCTCCATTTTTGCACTCAGATCTAAGTCACATGGCCCTCTATCAGAATCCAGAGTTTTAAGAAAATCAAAATTTTGACCCGAAAAAAAAAACGTACAGTGGTACCCCTGTACGTTTTTTTTTCGGGTCAAAATTTTGATTTTCTTGAAACTCTGGATTCTGATAGAGGGCCATGGGACTTAGATCTGAGTGCAAAAATGGAGGCTCTAGACCCTTCCAGAGCTGAGATATTGAGATTTCACGTAGCATTTATGCCATTGTAAATATCTCAATATCTCAGCTCTGTATGCCATTATAAATATCTAAATATCTCAGCTCTGGAAGGGTCTAGAGCCTCCATTTTTGCACTCAGATCTAAGTCACATGGCCCTCTATCAGAATCAGAGTTTCAAGAAAATCAAAATTTTGACCCGAAAAAAAAAACGACAGTGGTACCCCTTACGTTTTTTTTTCGGGTCAAAATTTTGATTTTCTTGAAACTCTGGATTCTGATAGAGGGCCATGTGACTTAGATCTGAGTGCAAAAATGGAGGCTCTAGACCCTTCCAGAGCTGAGATATTGAGATTTCACGTAGCATTTATGCCATTGTAAATATCTCAATATCTCAGCTCTGTATGCCATTATAAATATCTAAATATCTCAGCTCTGGAAGGGTCTAGAGCCTCCATTTTTGCACTCAGATTTAAGTCCCATGGCCCTCTATCAGAATCCAGAGTTTCAAGAAATCAAAATTTTGACCCGAAAAAAAAACGTACAGGGGTACCACTTGTCGTTTTTTTTCCGGGTCAAAATTTTGATTTTCTTGAAACTCTGGATTCTGATAGAGGGCCATGGGACTTAGATCTGAGTGCAAAAATGGAGGCTCTAGACCCTTCCAGAGCTGAGATATTGAGATATTTATGATGGCATATATTGCTGACATATCTGAGATATTTGCATGCCATTATAACATATCTCAATATCTCAGCTCTGGAAGGGTCTAGAGCCTCCATTTTTGCACTCAGATCTAAGTCACATGGCCCTCTATCAGAATCCAGAGTTTCAAGAAAATCAAAATTTTGACCCGAAAAAAAACGTAAGGGGTACCACTGTCGTTTTTTTTTTCGGGTCAAAATTTTGATTTTCTTGAAACTCTGGATTCTGATAGAGGGCCATGGGACTTAGATCTGAGTGCAAAAATGGAGGCTCTAGACCCTTCCAGAGCTGAGATATTTAGATATTTATAATGGCATACAGAGCTGAGATATTGAGATATTTACAATGGCATAAATGCTACGTGAAATCTCAATATCTCAGCTCTGGAAGGGTCTAGAGCCTCCATTTTTGCACTCAGATCTAAGTCACATGGCCCTCTATCAGAATCCAGAGTTTCAAGAAATTCAAAATTTTGACCCGAAAAAAAAAATCGTAAGGGGTACCACTGTCGTTTTTTTTTCGGGTCAAAATTTTGATTTTCTTGAAACTCTGGATTCTGATAGAGGGCCATGGGACTTAGATCTGAGTGCAAAAATGGAGGCTCTAGACCCTTCCAGAGCTGAGATATTGAGATTTCACGTAGCATTTATGCCATTGTAAATATCTCAATATCTCAGCTCCTGTATGCCATTATAAATATCTAAATATCTCAGCTCTGGAAGGGTCTAGAGCCTCCATTTTTGCACTCAGATCTAAGTCCCATGGCCCTCTATTAGAATCCAGAGTTTCAAGAAAATCAAAATTTTGACCCGAAAAAAAAAACGACAGTGGTACCCCTTACGTTTTTTTTTCGGGTCAAAATTTTGATTTTCTTGAAAACTTGGATTCTGATAGAGGGCCATGGGACTTAGATCTGAGTGCAAAAATGGAGGCTCTAGACCCTTCCAGAGCTGAGATATTTAGATATTTATAATGGCATACAGAGCTGAGATATTGAGATATTTACAATGGCATAAATGCTACGTGAAATCTCAATATCTCAGCTCTGGAAGGGTCTAGAGCCTCCATTTTTGCACTTAGATCTAAGTCACATGGCCCTCTATCAGAATCCAGAGTTTCAAGAAAATCAAAATTTCGACCTCGAAAAAAAAACGACAGTGGTACCCCTTACGTTTTTTTTTCGGGTCAAAATTTTGATTTTCTTGAAACTCTGGATTCTGATAGAGGGCCATGGGACTTAGATCTGAGTGCAAAAATGGAGGCTCTAGACCCTTCCAGAGCTGAGATATTGAGATATTTATAATGGCATACTGAGCTGAGATATTGAGATATTTACAATGGCATAAATGCTACGTGAAATCTCAATATCTCAGCTCTGGAAGGGTCTAGAGCCTCCATTTTTGCACTCAGATCTAAGTCACATGGCCCTCTATCAGAATCCAGAGTTTCAAGAAAATCAAACTTCTGACCTCGAAAAAAAACGACAGTGGTACCCCTGTACGTTTTTTTTCGGGTCAAAATTTTGATTTTCTCTGAAACTCTGGATTCTGATAGAGGGCCATGGGACTTAGATCTGAGTGCAAAAATGGAGGCTCTAGACCCTTC
This sequence comes from Hybognathus amarus, assembly GCA_030378365.1. NCBI lineage: Eukaryota > Metazoa > Chordata > Actinopteri > Cypriniformes > Leuciscidae > Hybognathus > Hybognathus amarus. The sequence continues at coordinate 184,716 of JAQIUQ010000512.1, forward strand.
CAGAGCTGAGATATTTAGATATTTATAATGGCATACAGAGCTGAGATATTGAGATATTTACAATGGCATAAATGCTACGTGAGATCTCAATATCTCAGCTCTGGAAGGGTCTAGAGCCTCCATTTTTGCACTCAGATCTAAGTCCCATGGCCCTCTATCAGAATCCAGAGTTTCAAGAAAATCAAAATTTTGACCCGAAAAAAAAACGACAGTGGTACCCCTTACGTTTTTTTTTCGGGTCAAAATTTTGATTTTCTTGAAACTCTGGATTCTGATAGAGGGCCATGTGGACTTTGATCTGAGTGCAAAAATGGAGGCTCTAGACCCTTCCAGAGCTGAGATATTTAGATATTTATAATGGCATACAGAGCTGAGATATTGAGATATTTACAATGGCATAAATGCTACGTGAAATCTCAATATCTCAGCTCTGGAAGAGTCTAGAGCCTCCATTTTTGCACTCAGATCTAAGTCACATGGCCCTCTATCAGAATCCAGAGTTTCAATGAAAATCAAAACTCCTAATCTCGAAAAAAAAAACGACAGTGGTACCCCTTACGTTTTTTTTTCGGGTCAAAATTTTGATTTTCTTGAAACTCTGGATTCCTGATAGAGGGCCATGGGACTTAGATCTGAGTGCAAAAATGGAGGCTCTAGACCCTTCCAGAGCTGATATATTTAGATATTTATAATGGCATACAGAGCTGAGATAGCAATACTGTAACTGAACTCAGTACATTCCTGA